>OX103979.1:18151295-18286120 GCA_944470395.2 Schistosoma turkestanicum
TCAGGAAACACTATCACCGGTCGATCGAACATATCGTTCAGTCGCACAGCACGATGCGAGCGCGATTGTGACAAAGAAGATGTGGCGCAACGTCCGCGATACACACGCGATCCGCCGACAGCCAGACAACAAACCGACTGTCTACTGAGGACCGGTGCTCCGATCAGATGCACTCAGTCGCACTGACAACACGAGTGGAGTGTTTGGTCTGTCCGAACTGCCAGTGTGTGCATGTCACGAGGTTTGGTTTCGCAACATGTGACTGAGTGTACAGGGTCTTTCAAAAGCGCCCATCCCGGGCGGGACTCGAACCCGCAACCTCCGGAATAGAAGTCCGACGCGCTATCCATTGCGCCACCGGGACGCCACAGATACGCTACTTGCATTCACCACAAACAACACACCATACAAACAAGCAAACACGCATCCACCAACACAAACACCAACAACAACACCACAACCACTTCCACTACTACACCTACACCAACACAACTCACTGTCTACACACTGACCACACTATCATCAATCAACGCATACTTCACTACTTCACTACTCGACCGAAATATCTGTCAAAATATACTTCCGATCGCACAGCGTGCGTTGCCATTCGTCTTGTCACCAGTCTATAAGTATTTATACGTGTGTAGATTCACACACTGTCGCTTTCCATGTCAGCTACAACAATCAGTCTAATCCGACCCTCAAACCGCATGACATCGACCAATGACGACGAGTGATCATTGTCGGTCCACATGTACTGATGGCAGACAGTTTTGTGTGTGTCAGCAGTGCACATTCACCGTGTGTGCAGACGTTGGTGATGGTGGCTTGAAGAACACCTCGAACTGTGTCGGCATCCAGCTATCCACGTGTTTCCGCAACCCCACCAAACCACATTAGTCTGGCATCGGTACCTGACAGAGAACAGAACCCACTGTCGTGTGCATTTCGTCGGTCGGTAAAAGTATACGATACTGACGATCCACAGTTAAACAATCACAATTACAATAACGCATCATGCATTTTGCGCGAAATTCAAGGTACAACGATAGAAAAGTAAGTGTAAATTGTTGAAATGCTTGAAATCAACAAAAATGTTCATCACGCAACCAGAAGTGAAATTTAAGACAGCTCTCAAGCTAAATTACAAAACATACCTGCTCCTAAGGCAGATTGTGTGTGAAAGTGCCTGATGTGATTCAACGCACAGTCAGGAGTGTTTAGTGCAGTTGGATAATATTCCCGCCTTTACAACGCTTACTGTGAATCTCAACCCTGTGATTCTTAAGCTTGTGGACAGAACGGTGGCAAGGCATTGCGCTGTCGCTGATGCTAGTTCGTGATTAAAACGCAAACCGTGATTTGTAAACCGAACTCAAAACTCCAACCCGACTCTTCATACTCAACGCCAACTTTTACATGATTACTGACGTCAGTTGCTGACGAGAACTCTATCGGGTGATAACCCGAATGCACAACACTAGTCCGACCCCTATTACGTAAACTTGACCATCTTCGCTTACTACAAAGGATAATTGCACACGTGACGATAATTATGCGGATCACAGATGTTATTCCACCGATATTTTATTGCGTTTTCTTGTTAATAGTTTTTAATAAGTAGGCAGTGTTTCCTGATCGGTCGACAAGTCGTGGAAAGTCGTCAGTCTGGTACACTATCACCGGTCGATCGAACATATCGTTCAGTCGCACAGCACGATGCGAGCGCGATTGTGACAAAGAAGATGTGGCGCAACGTCCGCGATACACACGCGATCCGCCGACAGCCAGACAACAAACCGACTGTCTACTGAGGACCGGTGGTCCGATCAGATGCACTCAGTCGCACTGACAACACGAGTGGAGTGTTTGGTCTGTCCGAACTGCCAGTGTGTGCATGTCACGAGGTGTGGTTTCGCCACACGTGACTGAGTGTACAGGGTCTTTCAAAACCGCCCATCCCGGGCGGGAATCGAACCCGCAACCTCCGGAATAGAAGTCCGACGCGCTATCCATTGCGCCACCGGGACGCCACAGATACGCTACTTGCATTCACCACAAACAACACACCATACAAACAAGCAAACACGCATCCACCAACACAAACACCAACAACAACACCACAACCACTTCCACTACTACACCTACACCAACACAACTCACTGTCTACACACTGACCACACTATCATCAATCAACGCATACTTCACTACTTCACTACTCGACCGAAATATCTGTCAAAATATACTTCCGATCGCACAGCGTGCGTTGCCATTCGTCTTGTCACCAGTCTATAAGTATTTATACGTGTGTAGATTCACACACTGTCGCTTTCCATGTCAGCTACAACAATCAGTCTAATCCGACCCTCAAACCGCATGACATCGACCAATGACGACGAGTGATCATTGTCGGTCCACATGTACTGATGGCAGACAGTTTTGTGTGTGTCAGCAGTGCACATTCACCGTGTGTGCAGACGTTGGTGATGGTGGCTTGAAGAACACCTCGAACTGTGTCGGCATCCAGCTATCCACGTGTTTCCGCAACCCCACCAAACCACATTAGTCTGGCATCGGTACCTGACAGAGAACAGAACCCACTGTCGTGTGCATTTCGTCGGTCGGTAAAAGTATACGATACTGACGATCCACAGTTAAACAATCACAATTACAATAACGCATCATGCATTTTGCGCGAAATTCAAGGTACAACGATAGAAAAGTAAGTGTAAATTGTTGAAATGCTTGAAATCAACAAAAATGTTCATCACGCAACCAGAAGTGAAATTTAAGACAGCTCTCAAGCTAAATTACAAAACATACCTGCTCCTAAGGCAGATTGTGTGTGAAAGTGCCTGATGTGATTCAACGCACAGTCAGGAGTGTTTAGTGCAGTTGGATAATATTCCCGCCTTTACAACGCTTACTGTGAATCTCAACCCTGTGATTCTTAAGCTTGTGGACAGAACGGTGGCAAGGCATTGCGCTGTCGCTGATGCTAGTTCGTGATTAAAACGCAAACCGTGATTTGTAAACCGAACTCAAAACTCCAACCCGACTCTTCATACTCAACGCCAACTTTTACATGATTACTGACGTCAGTTGCTGACGAGAACTCTATCGGGTGATAACCCGAATGCACAACACTAGTCCGACCCCTATTACGTAAACTTGACCATCTTCGCTTACTACAAAGGATAATTGCACACGTGACGATAATTATGCGGATCACAGATGTTATTCCACCGATATTTTATTGCGTTTTCTTGTTAATAGTTTTTAATAAGTAGGCAGTGTTTCCTGATCGGTCGACAAGTCGTGGAAAGTCGTCAGTCTGGTACACTATCACCGGTCGATCGAACATATCGTTCAGTCGCACAGCACGATGCGAGCGCGATTGTGACAAAGAAGATGTGGCGCAACGTCCGCGACACACACGCGATCCGCCGACAGCCAGACAACAAACCGACTGTCTACTGAGGACCGGTGGTCCGATCAGATGCACTCAGTCGCACTGACAACACGAGTGGAGTGTTTGGTCTGTCCGAACTGCCAGTGTGTGCATGTCACGAGGTGTGGTTTCGCCACACGTGACTGAGTGTACAGGGTCTTTCAAAAGCGCCCATCCCGGGCGGGACTCGAACCCGCAACCTCCGGAATAGAAGTCCGACGCGCTATCCATTGCGCCACCGGGACGCCACAGATACGCTACTTGCATTCACCACAAACAACACACCATACAAACAAGCAAACACGCATCCACCAACACAAACACCAACAACAACACCACAACCACTTCCACTACTACACCTACACCAACACAACTCACTGTCTACACACTGACCACACTATCATCAATCAACGCATACTTCACTACTTCACTACTCGACCGAAATATCTGTCAAAATATACTTCCGATCGCACAGCGTGCGTTGCCATTCGTCTTGTCACCAGTCTATAAGTATTTATACGTGTGTAGATTCACACACTGTCGCTTTCCATGTCAGCTACAACAATCAGTCTAATCCGACCCTCAAACCGCATGACATCGACCAATGACGACGAGTGATCATTGTCGGTCCACATGTACTGATGGCAGACAGTTTTGTGTGTGTCAGCAGTGCACATTCACCGTGTGTGCAGACGTTGGTGATGGTGGCTTGAAGAACACCTCGAACTGTGTCGGCATCCAGCTATCCACGTGTTTCCGCAACCCCACCAAACCACATTAGTCTGGCATCGGTACCTGACAGAGAACAGAACCCACTGTCGTGTGCATTTCGTCGGTCGGTAAAAGTATACGATACTGACGATCCACAGTTAAACAATCACAATTACAATAACGCATCATGCATTTTGCGCGAAATTCAAGGTACAACGATAAAAAAGTAAGTGTAAATTGTTGAAATGCTTGAAATCAACAAAAATGTTCATCACGCAACCAGAAGTGAAATTTAAGACAGCTCTCAAGCTAAATTACAAAACATACCTGCTCCTAAGGCAGATTGTGTGTGAAAGTGCCTGATGTGATTCAACGCACAGTCAGGAGTGTTTAGTGCAGTTGGATAATATTCCCGCCTTTACAACGCTTACTGTGAATCTCAACCCTGTGATTCTTAAGCTTGTGGACAGAACGGTGGCAAGGCATTGCGCTGTCGCTGATGCTAGTTCGTGATTAAAACGCAAACCGTGATTTGTAAACCGAACTCAAAACTCCAACCCGACTCTTCATACTCAACGCCAACTTTTACATGATTACTGACGTCAGTTGCTGACGAGAACTCTATCGGGTGATAACCCGAATGCACAACACTAGTCCGACCCCTATTACGTAAACTTGACCATCTTCGCTTACTACAAAGGATAATTGCACACGTGACGATAATTATGCGGATCACAGATGTTATTCCACCGATATTTTATTGCGTTTTCTTGTTAATAGTT
The DNA here is from genome assembly GCA_944470395.2 of Schistosoma turkestanicum. Lineage (NCBI taxonomy): Eukaryota > Metazoa > Platyhelminthes > Trematoda > Strigeidida > Schistosomatidae > Schistosoma > Schistosoma turkestanicum. Next base: position 18,156,240 of record OX103979.1, read on the forward strand.
TTTAATAAGTAGGCAGTGTTTCCTGATCGGTCGACAAGTCGTGGAAAGTCGTCAGTCTGGTACACTATCACCGGTCGATCGAACATATCGTTCAGTCGCACAGCACGATGCGAGCGCGATTGTGACAAAGAAGATGTGGCGCAACGTCCGCGATACACACGCGATCCGCCGACAGCCAGACAACAAACCGACTGTCTACTGAGGACCGGTGGTCCGATCAGATGCACTCAGTCGCACTGACAACACGAGTGGAGTGTTTGGTCTGTCCGAACTGCCAGTGTGTGCATGTCACGAGGTGTGGTTTCGCCACACGTGACTGAGTGTACAGGGTCTTTCAAAAGCGCCCATCCCGGGCGGGACTCGAACCCGCAACCTCCGGAATAGAAGTCCGACGCGCTATCCATTGCGCCACCGGGACGCCACAGATACGCTACTTGCATTCACCACAAACAACACACCATACAAACAAGCAAACACGCATCCACCAACACAAACACCAACAACAACACCACAACCACTTCCACTACTACACCTACACCAACACAACTCACTGTCTACACACTGACCACACTATCATCAATCAACGCATACTTCACTACTTCACTACTCGACCGAAATATCTGTCAAAATATACTTCCGATCGCACAGCGTGCGTTGCCATTCGTCTTGTCACCAGTCTATAAGTATTTATACGTGTGTAGATTCACACACTGTCGCTTTCCATGTCAGCTACAACAATCAGTCTAATCCGACCCTCAAACCGCATGACATCGACCAATGACGACGAGTGATCATTGTCGGTCCACATGTACTGATGGCAGACAGTTTTGTGTGTGTCAGCAGTGCACATTCACCGTGTGTGCAGACGTTGGTGATGGTGGCTTGAAGAACACCTCGAACTGTGTCGGCATCCAGCTATCCACGTGTTTCCGCAACCCCACCAAACCACATTAGTCTGGCATCGGTACCTGACAGAGAACAGAACCCACTGTCGTGTGCATTTCGTCGGTCGGTAAAAGTATACGATACTGACGATCCACAGTTAAACAATCACAATTACAATAACGCATCATGCATTTTGCGCGAAATTCAAGGTACAACGATAAAAAAGTAAGTGTAAATTGTTGAAATGCTTGAAATCAACAAAAATGTTCATCACGCAACCAGAAGTGAAATTTAAGACAGCTCTCAAGCTAAATTACAAAACATACCTGCTCCTAAGGCAGATTGTGTGTGAAAGTGCCTGATGTGATTCAACGCACAGTCAGGAGTGTTTAGTGCAGTTGGATAATATTCCCGCCTTTACAACGCTTACTGTGAATCTCAACCCTGTGATTCTTAAGCTTGTGGACAGAACGGTGGCAAGGCATTGCGCTGTCGCTGATGCTAGTTCGTGATTAAAACGCAAACCGTGATTTGTAAACCGAACTCAAAACTCCAACCCGACTCTTCATACTCAACGCCAACTTTTACATGATTACTGACGTCAGTTGCTGACGAGAACTCTATCGGGTGATAACCCGAATGCACAACACTAGTCCGACCCCTATTACGTAAACTTGACCATCTTCGCTTACTACAAAGGATAATTGCACACGTGACGATAATTATGCGGATCACAGATGTTATTCCACCGATATTTTATTGCGTTTTCTTGTTAATAGTTTTTAATAAGTAGGCAGTGTTTCCTGATCGGTCGACAAGTCGTGGAAAGTCGTCAGTCTGGTACACTATCACCGGTCGATCGAACATATCGTTCAGTCGCACAGCACGATGCGAGCGCGATTGTGACAAAGAAGATGTGGCGCAACGTCCGCGATACACACGCGATCCGCCGACAGCCAGACAACAAACCGACTGTCTACTGAGGACCGGTGGTCCGATCAGATGCACTCAGTCGCACTGACAACACGAGTGGAGTGTTTGGTCTGTCCGAACTGCCAGTGTGTGCATGTCACGAGGTGTGGTTTCGCCACACGTGACTGAGTGTACAGGGTCTTTCAAAAGCGCCCATCCCGGGCGGGACTCGAACCCGCAACCTCCGGAATAGAAGTCCGACGCGCTATCCATTGCGCCACCGGGACGCCACAGATACGCTACTTGCATTCACCACAAACAACACACCATACAAACAAGCAAACACGCATCCACCAACACAAACACCAACAACAACACCACAACCACTTCCACTACTACACCTACACCAACACAACTCACTGTCTACACACTGACCACACTATCATCAATCAACGCATACTTCACTACTTCACTACTCGACCGAAATATCTGTCAAAATATACTTCCGATCGCACAGCGTGCGTTGCCATTCGTCTTGTCACCAGTCTATAAGTATTTATACGTGTGTAGATTCACACACTGTCGCTTTCCATGTCAGCTACAACAATCAGTCTAATCCGACCCTCAAACCGCATGACATCGACCAATGACGACGAGTGATCATTGTCGGTCCACATGTACTGATGGCAGACAGTTTTGTGTGTGTCAGCAGTGCACATTCACCGTGTGTGCAGACGTTGGTGATGGTGGCTTGAAGAACACCTCGAACTGTGTCGGCATCCAGCTATCCACGTGTTTCCGCAACCCCACCAAACCACATTAGTCTGGCATCGGTACCTGACAGAGAACAGAACCCACTGTCGTGTGCATTTCGTCGGTCGGTAAAAGTATACGATACTGACGATCCACAGTTAAACAATCACAATTACAATAACGCATCATGCATTTTGCGCGAAATTCAAGGTACAACGATAAAAAAGTAAGTGTAAATTGTTGAAATGCTTGAAATCAACAAAAATGTTCATCACGCAACCAGAAGTGAAATTTAAGACAGCTCTCAAGCTAAATTACAAAACATACCTGCTCCTAAGGCAGATTGTGTGTGAAAGTGCCTGATGTGATTCAACGCACAGTCAGGAGTGTTTAGTGCAGTTGGATAATATTCCCGCCTTTACAACGCTTACTGTGAATCTCAACCCTGTGATTCTTAAGCTTGTGGACAGAACGGTGGCAAGGCATTGCGCTGTCGCTGATGCTAGTTCGTGATTAAAACGCAAACCGTGATTTGTAAACCGAACTCAAAACTCCAACCCGACTCTTCATACTCAACGCCAACTTTTACATGATTACTGACGTCAGTTGCTGACGAGAACTCTATCGGGTGATAACCCGAATGCACAACACTAGTCCGACCCCTATTACGTAAACTTGACCATCTTCGCTTACTACAAAGGATAATTGCACACGTGACGATAATTATGCGGATCACAGATGTTATTCCACCGATATTTTATTGCGTTTTCTTGTTAATAGTTTTTAATAAGTAGGCAGTGTTTCCTGATCGGTCGACAAGTCGTGGAAAGTCGTCAGTCTGGTACACTATCACCGGTCGATCGAACATATCGTTCAGTCGCACAGCACGATGCGAGCGCGATTGTGACAAAGAAGATGTGGCGCAACGTCCGCGATACACACGCGATCCGCCGACAGCCAGACAACAAACCGACTGTCTACTGAGGACCGGTGGTCCGATCAGATGCACTCAGTCGCACTGACAACACGAGTGGAGTGTTTGGTCTGTCCGAACTGCCAGTGTGTGCATGTCACGAGGTGTGGTTTCGCCACACGTGACTGAGTGTACAGGGTCTTTCAAAAGCGCCCATCCCGGGCGGGACTCGAACCCGCAACCTCCGGAATAGAAGTCCGACGCGCTATCCATTGCGCCACCGGGACGCCACAGATACGCTACTTGCATTCACCACAAACAACACACCATACAAACAAGCAAACACGCATCCACCAACACAAACACCAACAACAACACCACAACCACTTCCACTACTACACCTACACCAACACAACTCACTGTCTACACACTGACCACACTATCATCAATCAACGCATACTTCACTACTTCACTACTCGACCGAAATATCTGTCAAAATATACTTCCGATCGCACAGCGTGCGTTGCCATTCGTCTTGTCACCAGTCTATAAGTATTTATACGTGTGTAGATTCACACACTGTCGCTTTCCATGTCAGCTACAACAATCAGTCTAATCCGACCCTCAAACCGCATGACATCGACCAATGACGACGAGTGATCATTGTCGGTCCACATGTACTGATGGCAGACAGTTTTGTGTGTGTCAGCAGTGCACATTCACCGTGTGTGCAGACGTTGGTGATGGTGGCTTGAATAACTCCTCGAACTGTGTTTCTTGCAATTTGATATTTTTCCCGGCCTTAGGTCCCTCATTGTTAATCTGAAGTTTTTTTTTTCTGTTTTTTTGTTGGATGCGTTTTAGCTGCTTTGGTTATTGTATGCTCTGTCGGCCGCCTCGTTCGTTGTTGCTGTTTATGGTGCCGTCCTCTTTTTCCTCTGCTTTTTCTGTTCTTTTTATATAATATAATTTTCTTCGGATCAATTTTTGCCGTATTTCTGCATGTTTTTCGTCATATTTTTTGTGTTCTTTTATTGTCAGTGTTCTGTGTTTTTCGTATTCTTCTTCCCTTTTTCTTATCTTCTAATTTCGCTTTCTCTTTTTGTTATGCCTGTTGTTTTGTCCCATTTTTCCTGCATCTTTTTATTTTCACTTCTGAATTTGACGGTTTTTATGCTTGATAATTTGCCGGTTTTTTCTTACGTCTATTGATTTCTTTGCGCTCAATATTGTTTTGTAGCTTGTCTACTCACTCGTTATACTGTATTTTCCATATGTTTTTGCTTACTAACCAACTAATTTTTTTTCCGGTTGCTTATTTGTCGGCATTTTATATGTTACTCTACATATTAAATATTTCTTTCCTTGTTCATTGTCATATTTTTTTGCCGAGATTTTAATAGGATGCATTATGTATTTTTAGAGTTAATAATTTTATTTTGATTTGTCCAAAGCATATTCTAATCAACAAAATATCATACTAATTAAGTCACTTATTAATTCATGAGTTTTCATAATTGATTAGAATAGCATTGACAATTTAACTTTATCTGATATATGTGGTAACTAGTTTGTAATGCTTCTTTGTCTAACTGAAAAGTCTACACAATTTATCAGGACAAATATGATAACGAGAAAAAGTATCAACTAATTAGTAAAGATTACTATTATTATTATTATTATTATTATTATTATTATTATTATTATTACTATTATTGTAATCTTTATGACTCACTTCTGTCTCTTTTATTATTCTTATCAATTATAAATACGCTGGATAACACACGAAGTTTGATATATATATATATATATATATATATATATATTCGAATCATCTTTTGTTTTGATAGAAAATATATATATATAATAGTGAAAATAGGAATAAAACTAAATTTCGATAGATAGTAATGATTGATTAGATTGTTTGATTATTGAATTTTATTAGTTTAAATCAAAATATACATACAAATGAACATTGCGTGATTCTAATACACATGACATACATATATTTGGTTTATCGATAATGTTGGTATCTAGTATGTAAGTTTTTGTCCTAATTCATTGAGACTATTAGTCAGTTGAATAAACATACAATTCAATGTTGAGTGGTATGAAACAATGAACGATGATAGAATTTACTGTTTTTAGTCTGTATTAGTCTAATTAAAGAGTAAATTTATTTCTGTCGTAAATCTTCGTGTGAAACATTGCTGCATTGAGATAATTAAATTTTCATGTTAAGATACATTTCAATTTTTCATCAGTACTACTGTGGTGCGCGCTACTTATAAGTAGTATATGACGCGAGTGTAAACATAATGTCTGACAGCAGAAGATGGGGGAAGATCAAGAAAGGAAGAGTGGGAACACAATGGAATTTGTATGAAACGCATGAATAGTGAAATGTCAGACAATGAATTGATGATGGATTGAAGATTTGCAAATTAACCGTTTACGATATGGTTTTCCTATTTTACTGAGTAACTCTGTAATTTGCGAAAAATACAATTCGGCTGCCCTCACCTGTGTTCTCCTTCACTGCACTACTATTCTAACATCTTTTTTGGGTAGAATGTTTATTATTCACTTGTTATATGGTACACAAACGATTCTTATATTATTGGTTTATAAAGTAATGAATCTTTTGGTTAGGTCATTGTTGAAAATTTGAAAATCTTCTGGTATTGAACATTGAAAATCTGTCACTTCGTAGTTTGAAACCGAAGTTCCAAGTGTGAAGCGGTGGATTTTAAATTTGTACTGCAAACCTATAAAACTCAAAATATAATTTTTCATAGATTCATTGGGTGATATCGCTTATGAGTCCTAAAATAAGATGAAAAATTCCTGATTCTCTATTTGATATTCTATTATTTGACGGAAACCATTATAACAAAGTGATATATTTGTCGTAGTGATTGTTAAAAATAAGAAGTGTTTAATAGATATCTTTTCTTTCTTCCCTCATTTTTTTAGTAGTAATATTCAAGCATATTTGTTCACCATAACTGAGAGCGAAACTTTTAACATTCAAACAATAAATGCTTTCTGTTATTTCCTTTCGAAATAAATATTATGACAAGCAAGTTTACTGTCATAGAGATACTACCCCTAACTCAGGTCTCATATAGTCGAAAAATGAAAATTTCGGAACCGTGAAAAAATGATTACCGGACATGAGACAAAGTGTATTAGGTGCGTCTGGGCCTGTTCGCATCAAGTTGGGCTGCATCTTCTGCTATCCCAAGCCATATATGTGTACACCATATGCTGTGGTGGTGTTTGGTTCTCTGAGCTGGATATTGTGGTTGTGGAGCTTTCATTGTTCTTTTGAACGACATCGTCAGCACAAACTGCAGCTCAGAGAACTAAACACCACCACAATCACCCACCTGAGCTACAAATCTTCTCCACCATCTCAAAACCATATGCTGTGCTACCATATAGAGCAGAAGGTTTCCTATGAAACCAGACGTTTGCTGTGAACATTGTGGATGGCTTGGCATTGCTTTGACAAGCATCGCTAACAGTCCATATACAAAATTGGTTATCAGGGAGACCGATTTCATTGATACTAAATGTTGTTTTGCAACATTCCCGAGTACCATTGTCATTGGGGTGATGTATTGCATATCATCATTGCTAATAATAATGAGTTTGACAAGTATGTAAGCGGGATGGGTCGAAATGGCCTGTTCATGCGGTGCATATTGAATGACGCAATCATGAATCGGAAATAATCACTATATATGTACTAGTGTATAAATGATGTGAATGGTCCACCAGGGTGTCAAGTACCTGAGTGGTTGCACCATAGGATTGAGCGGAATTGTTCATGTCGAAATGCTAACACATGAGCAGTCTCCTTGGTTCTCTTGAAAACCAATGTAAAATCGCCCTTGACAAAATAGGGTTAATTTATATAAAAAAATAATCATAAAAAGTTTACTGTCATAATTAGATCCTGTGTTTTGGCCAGAATATTTTTCCAGTATTTTACTGCACCTGTAACTTGAATTTCCTTTTTTTTTTATACTTTTTAACAATTGGGAACTTCTCATTCTTCTTCAACATGTGCAAAAACAACTGCTAATTTTTAGTTGTTAAAGCTAGTTGGACTCGTAAAATTTATGCAATATTTTGTAAACTACTAATGAGTAACTGCCATTTACTTTGCATATTTTTCTTCATATATTGGTAGATTAAGAGAACCGAGAGTTTTAGTGTAATTTTATTTAATTAGAGATGAATTTGTCTCAGGTAAAATGAACAAAACTATGTAAATAAAATTCGTAATTACAAAATAATTCATTCAATCTAAGTATCATTTAAAAAAGGAAATTTAAATGTAAATAAATATTTTAAAGTTCATCAAAGACAGTTGTTTACAACAATTTTATCATATTTATGTTTGTTAGAATATACGGTTTTACAAGTCAGTTCCCAACCGTAGCTGCTACCTTGACGCGGTGTTCAGGCTTGCCTATCATGATAACTCAACGGAGCCACACTGGCTGGAATAGATGTTCCGTTAGGTTCTACCGTACAAGGCAGATAGGTTGGAGGACGGTGGGACTAAAAGCAGCAACTTAAGGTCTTAGGGCGAAGTCGTACTGCTGACTATGGAGAGGTGTGACAGCAGTAGGGTGTGGCTCTCGGACAACCAGCGTCTGCATCAGCGCTGCCTTCTCACAAAGGAAGGAAGGGGTTAGAGAACGTCGACCACTAAACTTTAACACCTCACCTTACTCCACAGATTTCCGTCTCGAGCGGCTAGGCCATTTGAAAAGAGGAGCTAACATGTTAAAACCTTTTAATAAAATGGCCGTGCGCAACCCGACTAAAGCAGCTGTCCCTGCCACTCTCCAAGGTCACTGAGATCAGTGCTAATCCAACTACCTTATCAGATTCCTCAATAAATACCCTTTCACGGTGTTTGCATTAAGGAAGTGGTGACTGCCCTATAACCCAAATATCACACACGATCAACTTGATCACAGCCAGATCCCTCCGACATCTCTTAATAACTCTGTTACCTCTAAGACTAACCGTTCTCACATAGCGATATAACCTAGCCCCGATAATAGTTGTGTTCCTGGACCTTAGGGTGGTATTTGATTCTATTGATCGTGAGGTTCTATGGTAGTGTCTGTCATTAAAAGGTGTACCAGAGAAGTGCATTAACCTTATACAGGCTCTCTAATCAAACAACACTAGTCGAGTGGGAGCTTATGGCGAACTGTCGTCAGAATACATTACTTCAAGTGGTATCCGTCAGGGCTGCTCACTTTCTCCCTTCTTATTTAACTTTGTCATAGACATGCTTCTAGATATAACATTATCTTCGTCTAAATTTTCAGGAGCAGACCTTCTACCAGGAGATTCACTGGTTGACTTAGAATATGTCGATGATATAATTCTATTTGGTGAAGACAGTGACAATATTCAGTCTTCTCAACACCTTATGCAAAAATCTAAGCATGTTCAAGATGTGATTCTCCACTTTGATATGGAAAATGTTGCTCCAGGATTGGCTTGTGTCTGCGCATGAACTACTGATAGGAAATGAAGCATTTGAGCGTGTCGAACGCCTCACTTATCTCTGGAGCCTCATCAATGCTGATGGTCTGGTGTGTGACAAAATCTCAGCATGGATACAAAAGACTCGACCAGGTTGTGCATGAGAATATTTTTGTGCAGATATCTCTCTAGAATTTTCCTATTTTTAAAAAAATCTTGCTTTAACTTAACCATTCATAGATTGTTCAATCAACTAATCACAATAAATATACTCACAATTATGTTTTAATTACTAGTCCAGATTTATTACTTCTTGATTGAGTTTATCATGCGAAAATGTTCATTTTCCTTTCAAGTAAAGTTCTAATAATTTTTTTCATCAAGAAAAGTGACATTAAAACATGACTGAATAATAATTATCGATTCATTATTAGGCTTATAAATCCAGTATTTCTAGAATTGACCTTATATTAAATGACCACTTATTGGTGAATGTTAACGATCATTGTGTTTGACAATGTTGCCTTGAATAATAAATATTCTTTCACATGAATAATAAATATCTGTAATAATATTAAATAAACTGAGTTTTTTTTTCAAAGCTTACCTGATGTAACGATAAATTGATCAATGATCAGTTTTCATCTTGTTTAGTCAACCAACTAACATTTTTGTAAATATGTTGGACTGACTGTGTAGACTGTGTAGACTGGGATCGATAATTCTCAATTTTAAGTGATGATTATCTAACGGATTAATTCTTGTGTTTGGTTGTTTTTATTCCTTATCCAATTTTGTATTATTATTATTATTATTTGTAGTCCATAAGTTGTTGAGGGAAGAAAAAACTGTCCTGCATGTATTTAGTATTTTATTAGAGTATAAATATAAACACAGTTGTGTGAATTTGGGCTTTATCGTCTTGTTTCCGTTTGTTTTAAATTAATTTCAATAACTCGAATGGGAAAACAAATGATGAAAATCTGAAGATAATAGTAATAATAATGTTTGAAGGAATCTGCTGTACCAGTGAATGGTTTAATTGTTGGCGTTGGTTTACTTTTCAAGTTGAATGATTTGATGATCTACGCACCTGTTCGGGTGTAGAAAGTAACTACCCAAAACAGTGTATGTGGCTGCGCAACTCAGTGAATTGACTGGAGTCAGACATTAACGCCATTAGATGCCGGCTCAGTGGTCCAAAGGTTAGGCGTTCGCGCACAAGACCGAAGGTCCTGGGTTCGAAGCCTGCGAGGTGCAGGAGTCGTGGATGCGCACTGCTGATGAGTCCCATACTAAGACAAAACGGCCGTGCAGTGCTTCCAGGTCTCTAATGGTGGTCTAAAATTGGTCGGTTCATGTGTAACTTAAAAATCTTCACAACTCCGTTATGCGATTTCTCCTTATCAAAATTAAAATCACTGTTTCGGCCTAATTTTTAAGACATTTTTGCTTACGGAAGTTTTTCAAAAAATAAATGATAATAAAATCTTTTTATTTAAAGATTCTACGCATCAGTAAAATAACAACAAGATTTCATTACATCTGAAGATGATTTTCAATAAGGAGTTTATGTAAATAAATCGATAATTTTCAGTAATTACAGTAAGTTTTAGATCAGTCATGACATAAATGCTAATATTAGGTAATTTATATAACAAACAGATAGAATTGAAAAAGAAATTTTGTTTAAACAGGGAAATAAATAATGTAAACGACATAGTTGAATCAAATAGTACTACTAGTAAATTTAATCAATAACACAAAAAATAAATCATTTACAAATAATAATATTAAGCAGACAAGTTACCATGTTTAAGATAACGTAGTGTACACTATCGTAGTTTTTAGGCAAACAATTTATACATAATAAACTATTGAAAAGACTATAACACAATGGTAGTTTGTAAACGATAGTCATAAAAAAAACGCTTGATTTGTTTAATTAATTAAGAGTTCTTCTTGGACAATAAAAAACATTTTCATGACAGAATAGTGGAAAGGTAGTTTTATTCTGTTAAAACATAACAATTAAAAATGCTCAGAGTAATGGGATATGAGATAGGATAATCGAGTTTTATAAAATTATGAGTAAATTTATTCTATAAAGTCTGTTTCAGAATTTATCTATTATTTCACTTACAAGAATCGTCAGTTATTTAAAACAGTGATTTTTAGTGGCTGAATTAAATTCGTAGTGGGGCTCATCACTTTAGTGGCCCGCGATGTCACTCCTATATTCACGAATAATTAAATATGCTATGAGATAAATCTGCCCTTCAATTTCCGTATATCACACGTTGGCGAATCCCGTTCGTGCGACGGTGGTGAAGAGGAGCCAAACACGGTTTCGAGGATGCATTTATTTCGTGCAATCGTTGGCGCAGACAGACTTGAGAATACGGAGCGTAAAGGCAAAGCGAAGCGAAGTGGAGAAGGAGATTGAACCAACTGCATGAAATAAAGCTTAAGTATTTAAAGTCAGTCAAAATAACCTAAACACTTGATAAGCGAAATAGGAAGTACACACAAACTCAAATAAAAACAACCAAGGATATGAGCGAATAATAGGCAAGATCGAAAGACGTCTGGGTAACTCGATAAGAATGCATCAGTTAATTTGTCCAAAGGCTAGGGCAAGCCTTGTGGGCTCGTCGTATTCATAAACACTACAGATTCAATAAAAACAAGTTAAATAATAACATGTCTATCGATCTATACACAATAATCATTATTTAAACGTCTTTTTGCAAAGTAAACATAGTAATAGATATTTACAGTTATAAGTGGAAATATCCAAGCCAGTTTGGTGTATTAATAAAACTTTTTAGTCATTAAAGTGTTACAATAAAATCTACACTGAAACTAAATTAAAAGGATCGAAAAAAATAATAAATTGCCAACGGAATGTTATGTAGTTTCGCCATAGTCTACTGATGAAATAGTGAACAGTATAATTCTTCACCGTAATTATGTAATTGTGTGCACTGTTAAATAGAATGATAGAATGTAACTCCTAAAGGATTACATCAAGACTATTTAATATAAAGAGATAAATGAAAGGGCATAAACGATTTTTCTATATTTCAGCGGTTCTAGAATAGATGTTAGTATTTTGTCGGACTATGGAAAAATATCAAATATTAGGAAAGGGAACTTTTTAAAATTTACTGACGACTCTTGAAACTAAGAGTGTTTTGAGTTGATTTATGTCTAATGTCATACTGATAACAATTATATGCTCATTTGTGAACAAATTCGAGAAGAAATCTCTGGAGTTTTAGGGAGAAGCTGTGATCACTGAAGTTCAGTCATATTCAGTATAAGGCAGAAGAAAATGGAAGATCAATTTGCAACGTGTCAAACGGATCAACGCAAGACATGTAATTCATTTGACACTGACCTACTGGTCTATAGACTGGCAATTGTATTAGAAACCTCAAGGTCCCAGGTTCAAACTCTTTGGGGTTCGTAGATGCACACTATAGAGGAGTCACATAGCGGGATGAAACAACTGCTTAGGGTTTTCAGTTTTTCTTCTGTTTGTTAGTTGTGATTTTATTACAAACCAAGTTCATAGGTTCATTCAAAAATTTTAAATTTTCCTCGTTTCTCATGCATCGCTGATTACAGTTACTGATTGACTGCCATATTTTGTGATCCTAATTATTTTAATGACATAAGTTTTTCTGGTTCATTGTAGCGAAAAGTCATCAAGCTGACCTATTGAATCACTCCTTTAATGATGATTCGTAGGTGATATCTTTGTTTTTAAACATACACCGAAGAAAAACGAGAAAACTTATCCAGATATGAAACATGATCTAAGCAGTTTCAAGAAGTAAAAAGTACAAATTTAAAAACGTACCATTAATAATGTAAATGCAAAATGTTTATTCTTCAAGTTAATTAAAGGTTTATTATGTACGGAATTTTTCGCTTGAGTTCACAGCAAAAAAAATTGATTTTTCAAACATATTCATGAATAGTTCAAGTTTGTTTTGCTTGTAAAATCATTTAAGTAAAACATTTTATCAGTTCATACATAGATCATGTTCACAAATCATTGATAAAAAAATGATTACAAGGATTTAGAATGAAACTTACATCTAGTTCATGATTATTCGGCGTCTAACAGTGTTAACTGCGTTCTATATCTTCCAAATGAACGTAACGTTCTTACATGTAACAAATATTGGACAATGAATATAAATCAAAAATGTTAAACAAGTAAATAACAATGGTAACATTAAGAAAACTACTTTTCTTATGATTTTCTAATCAGTATTAAAAAAAACACAAACAAACTTGCAATATCACATGCATACTTCATAAACACAAAAAGGTCAGTTTTCTGTACTGAAATACCTTGTCAAATGTCATATCACTTTCATAAATTCAGTTAAAAACTCAATTTTTTTGTTTTGTTTCGGTAAATAGAAGTATTGAATAAATATATGTGATTAATTACAAATTCCGATATTGATACTAGTTTGTGTATTCATCAATTGGAATTTCTTAATACATTAATGTGTCTTTTGTAGAAATAGCATTTTTCTGTATAACTTGTAAATTACATTAGTGCGATTGAAGAAAATTCAGTTTACTGTCACCTAACATAATCGTTGAACTGCATTATTAAAAATACTAAACATGAAACGACTAACACCACAAATAAATATTTCATTTATCTATCGGAAGTGATGGATCAATACAAAACCTTATTTAATTGTATTCTCACACGGGCAAGGACAGACTTCTATCTGAAGTTTGTGCTGATGATGTTGTTCAGAAGAATAATGAAAGCTCCACAACCAGAACATCCAGCTCAGAGAATGAAACTCCATCACAACTTTAAAGGAGCTTTACAAGTGAACAGTGTCATTCCAAGAAATGACATGACAATAGGTCTTCAGGTAATTAACTTAGGTACAAATAAAGATATTAGTATCGATGTTGAATATGCATAGAAAGATCGACTTTATGTAGTATCAGTGTATGAAAAACTCCAAAAAACATAACAGCTAAAATCAATACATTACTGGTTGAAGTTCATATTATTCGATAATGTTTAGCTACTTGTTATCATACTCACTACTCTTGAAAAGGTTTATTTTACATCAAACCTCAGTCAAATTATTCGTATTATTCGTCTGGTAAAATACTTTGTCAAAAGTATTGTTGACCTTATAAATGTGAAATATTTCAGTGAACTCACGTCTGAAGAAATCATGATTAACCACATGTCTATTAAAAAATTAATTTTCACTTGGTATATATATATATATATATATATATATATATATATATATATATATATACAAGATTTAATATCAATGTATTTGGTATCAAAAATTCTATCACTGCCAACCTAACATCTTCCAATAGATCAAATTCATTCAAGCGTAAATACACTTGTCTTTTTGTTGCTGTATGTTTTTACAATATAATTCATTAAAATCACTATTGTTAATCAGAGTTGTTGTTTCACTTGAATGAATCCAATGAAATAAACTAAATTTATATTCAATACAATGTTTAGACTTATCATTATCTATATGAAAAATTGCGAAATCAAGAAAATAAACGAAGCATTTTTCAACATACTTCCTGATTCGATTTGAATTTGTATCATATTTATTTTCTTTGTGATGAATACAAAAAATTGTTGAAAAGACACTGAATGAGTAGGTATAAAAATAAAAATAATTAGTGGAAATGAATTTATTTTTCTTGACAGATGAATATCAAGTGAGGAGCTAAATCAAAATCTGAAAGAGATATGTAGCTGTTACACTCTAGTTTGTAACTCATAAGAAGCATGAAACCAGAACGTCTAGGTTTTGTGAATAGTGTAACACTAGTATGTCAGTGAGTTGGATTCTATTTGATACACACTTTAAACTCGAGTAGCTTGGCAATCACTATTAAATGTTACTGATGAGTTGCTGTATCTTGGAGGTATGGCTTGTCTAACTGGAAGCCTGTTACAAAACCTTAGTTAGTTAGTGGTGTATGAGAGATATGCTCAGATTTTAGACAGCATTTTTACTAACTGACACAAAATAATTCATTACTAAAATGTAGAGAGAATTAGTCGTTCATTTCAGTTTATTAACACCGTTGGATGCTGGCCCAGTGGTCTGATGGTCAGGCGTTAGTGCACAGTACCGAGTTCGAATCCTGTGAGGTGCAGGAGTCGTGTATGCGCACTGCTGATGAGTCCCATACCAGGAAGAAACGGCCGTCCAGTGCTTCCAGGTTTCTAATGGTGGTCTAACAATGATTGACTGATGATTTCAGTTTATTATGTTTTAACAGCGTGCTTCATGAAATTGATGCAACCTTCAAAAAATCAATTTTCTGTTATTTCAGAATTTAGAATTGAATATGAACAAAGAGAAATTGAAAGGCGGAATATTTTTGTCAGTAATAAAAGTTGGTCAAAACAAACTGGATATTTAAAGTTAGTCCTTATTTTCGACATACACACATACAGGAAGAAATTAATTAAAAAATATGCTCACTAGTGACTAGTTTCGTTAGGAAGTTCTTGGAGTTTTAGTGAGAAGACATGACCAGTAGAGTTCAACCATGTCGACTATAGGCAGTAACTACCGAAGACAACAGGTGAGGTTGCGCTGAATCCTTACATTTATCAGAGTTATACATTAACACTGTTGGATGCCGTCTCAGTGGTTCAGAGGTTAGGTGTTCGCGCACAAGGGTCCTGGGTTCTAATCTTATGAGTAGCAGAAGTCATGGATGCTCACTGCTGATGAGTCAAATACCAGAACGAAACAGTCGTCCACTGGTTCTAGGTTTTAAATGGTGGTCTGACAATGATTCATACATGATTTCAAAGTAATTAAAAAACCTGTCCTGGTTGAATATTTATCAACACCTATTCTTTTCTTCCGAAATAAATATTTATAGGGCTCATATCCTTGATAGATTTATATTACTCACAGTGTAGGCACTTTCATGAGATTTTTTTTATCTTTACTCACATAATTAATTATTTATTGTATTTCTTTTAAGATTGAGGTCATCTGGGTGAATCGCTTTCCCTACATCAATGAAATAAATCTTATTCATTCTATTAATTATGCATGCTGTTGTCACTTATCCCGTTTAAAAATAAACTGGAAATCTTATTTATTTTAACTGACAGATATATTAAAGTCTTTACTTGACCTTGTTTACTTAGTATAGTGTTATCACTTGCAACATAAAGCAGTCGATCTATTCGGATAAGTTTTTATTTATCAACTTAATAGAATTTAAATAGGGAAACATGATAACATTGAGGAGTTCCAATAATCTGTGTCCTTAAAAAATTATAGACCAAAACTTCTTGAGAAAGTTTTTAAATTTATTAGACTTTCAGTAATTGTAGTCATATTTCATTTGATTTCAGCATAATTTGCATTAAAAAAAATGAAAGTCACACAATAAAATGATTCATTTAAATCTAGTTTATTTTAAGTTTGCCTTCAAGGGTTACGATAGAATCATACATGTGAACTGAATTCAATGATTCAATGGGTTATTGAACAATGAACTAGTTTATAGCGGTATTTCGGTTCAAACTAAGTAAAAAGAATATGTTATCAGCGATTGAAAAAAAACTATTTCCGTAGAGTAGATTATGAAACCGGTGACCGTATATATTTTCGAAATACACTACTTGTCATTAATGTCCACGTTATTTTATAAATATTGGTGATGTTACTATATTATTCATGATTTAATGAACAGTGAATACATTTTTAAAAATATAGGGCACATTATACGGTCGTACTGACAATTTATCATATGTAAATCAAATCCTGACTTTAACTTAAATTGAAGATTTTAGAATGCAGGATTAAAAGTGGTGAGATTTAAATTCACTGTCATATAAAACTAGAAGATTTTGGTTTTCATACAAGCGGAAATACTCGTTTGAATTTTTTGTTGTTGCAGTAAGCATTTCAAATTTTATGATTTTATTTATCAAGAAATATTAACACATAACATAACATGCGTACTTATGATCTGAAAACTTACTTTACAGAATTCTTAAATATATCCCAGTTAAGTGATAGATAGAAAATTAAAAGGTAAGATCTGAAGCGTCATTTGCATTCAAATCATAAGAATGCATTTAACGGATACCTTTTTTGAGAATATTTTTCCTCTGTCAGTTTCATTTACAGTAAAAATATCTTATTGGGAAACGTTTTTATGCGATATAAAGTCATATGAAAAAAAACAGATGAATAGAAAGGTAGATTTTGCATTATTTCCACTTGCTAATTTGTAAATTCAACAAACCGTAGGACAGTACTATAAATGCAACACTTGTACTCTTGTTCTGATTGACTTTTCCTGAAATCGCTCTTTTTAAACTACGTTCATAAATCTTTTTTTATCACCGAGCATATTCAGTATTATTTGTGAAGAGAATGTTGTTGGTTTTCTATCGTATGAACTAACATTGGTATCAAACAGAAAATGTCTGATTTGAATTCGGTTAAAATAAAGCTTCCGGTTACGAAAAAAAATTTTTATGTAATTCCATACGAAAATATTTGAATTTCAGACAGTTTGATGAGCTGATAGTTGCATGAATTTTAATTAGTACAATGTTATGGTCAAACTGCATAAAAAAAGGTAGTGTTTTTTTCTCGAGTTTTTGCGTGGAAGCTGAATTAAATAAATTGGTTGTGAAAAAAAAGTTAATCAGAAATGTTGATTTATTTAAATGTTTCTAGAGATATTTTAATCAAAAATGAGAATTAGAACTTAGAAATCAAATTAGGAGAACATTATTTTGAAATTCAATAAATAATTAGGTAGGATAAAAAAAGGCAAAGATATAATGAAGTAAATTGTTGTAGGTGCCTCAGAATGGTGAACGCACATTCATTTTAGCAAGACTGAGCGAAGTAAAATATACAAACGATTAATCGGTCACTGACTAGTAGTAACTTAACGTCATCTCCAACCAGATATTCAGTTCTCCTTGAATCGTATCGAATAAGTTCACAATGCAAACACCTGTTAATAAAACTCAAACCAAGTGAACCTGTTTGACAGAATTGGATCAGGAAAGAAAACCTAAAGTAATGTTACAATAACTACTGTTTATTAAAATTAAACAGTTTTAATCTTATTAGCTCACAAGTAACGCTTTTAATTGTAACAGAATCTTCAATATAAATGACAAGATAGTTCTACTGTATTTGGCAGAAACTTGGAGAGCTACGAAAGCCATTATCCAGAAGCCACAAGTATTTATTGACAGTTGCCCATGCAAAATACATCTGATCCTCTGGCCAGGCTCTATCAGTAACAACCTTTCGTGGGACAGAACCAACTAGATGGAGAAGGAAATCAGTAGGAAACGGTGGAAGTGGATAGGACACACTGAGGAAAGCACCCAACTGTGTCGCAAGACAGGCCCTCACTTGAAATTCTCAAGGTCAAAGGAAAAGAGAGAGGTCAAAGAAGACATTACACCGAGAAATGGAGACAGACATGAGAAGAATGAAGTGGTAAGGAAGGCCTAGGATGGAGTAGGTTGGAGAAAGCCGCCTATGCTGCACTAGGGTAAACAGCAATAAGTAAGTAAGTTTCATCAGTTATTAATATTATGTAAAAGGTTTATAAGCTTATATTTTAAACAGACCATTATATTAATAAATATTTTTCATAACTTTTGAAATTTTTTGGTCGTTTTCAGATTACGAAAACAATGAAGACGTATTATTGGAGACTTCATCTCAAGTATTTCATTATGGATCAATAACTATTAACTATTGGTTGGAGCAAAACACTGTCCAGTCCGGCGTGTTATAACAAAATTAGAGAAACTATTAACCGAACGTGAAGTTAGCTATTCGTAGTATGGTGTATCTACTTAAGAAGAGAATTGAAATGTAGTCGAATAAATAATGACCTCTTTACCAGGGCATCTGTGTGAAAATCAGTCAAATTCTTTCTCGTTTCAGTAACTGATAAATCATAAAGGAATATTCTTACTTACTTACTTACTCCTGTTACCCCCAATGGAGCATAGGCCGCCCACCAGTTTTCTCCAACCAACTCAGTTCTGGGCTTCCATTTCCAGTTCTGTTCAGTTTTTGTTCATTCTTCGTGTGTCCTTCCCTATTGCTCAGCGTAATGTGTTCCTTGGCCTTCCTCTTTTCCTTTTGCACTGAGGGTTCCATTTGAGGGCTTGTCTCGTGACGCAGTTGGGTGCTATTCGTAGTGTGTGTCCTATCCACTTCCACCGCTTCTTCCTGATTTCCTCCTCCACTGGAATCTGGTTTGTTCTCTCCCATAGTAGGTTGTTGCTGACGGTGTCTGGCCATCGAATCCGAAGTATTTTGCGTAGACAACTGTTAATAAGCATTTGTATCTTCTGGATGATGGCTTTGGTAGTTCTCCTATTTTCTGCTTCATACAGTGTAACTGTCTTGACGTTTGTATTGAAAATCATGATTTTGATGTTGATTGATATATGATTGGAGTTCCAGATATTTTTCAACTGTAGAAATGCAGCCCTTGCTTTGCCGACCCACGCCCTCCAAAGAATCTCCATCAAGCGATTCTTTGGAGGACGTTGACAAGTTTACATATCTTGGCAGCATCACTGACAACCAAGGTGGATCCGATGCAGATGTATGTATATATATGTACATATATACATAAATTATATATATATATATATATATATATATATATATATATATATATATATATATATATAATTTTCTGCATTATCATAAATGATTAACTATTTACTAAAACTATCAATTTAAACTTTCATAAAACATTTAAAACATTTTGAACCATAGTTATTCTTAAATTTATTCTAAAGTAAATTTTGCTGCTTATTAACTAAAATCCATATTCTTGAGACTTTGTTGTGCGCATTTCTTCAAAACACCTGTATAATTTCGTCATTCCATAGTTAACACTTGTGTAGATGCTTTTATCAAACTGATCTATACACAATAATCAATGCAATCAACATAGAAGAGAGAAAATTTATTATACAGCCATCAAGACACGACTGGAAATCAATGAAGCAATGAATAACAAAATGAATATTTAAATCGAAAGATAATTTAAAATTTCATAAGATTCTTTTCGGTAAAAATAAACCATAGTTTTTGATGTCTATAAAAAAAGGTTTTAAAGCCTCAGAATATGTTTTAATTAATTTCGTCATCTAATACAATCTACACACATTTCATAAGCAATCTATATTGACTAAACAATGATATTATTAAAAAGAACTAATAAGAATGCGGACATTTTGTTTTGTGCGTTTAAGCAGATGTAAGATTTTTACCACAAAATTAAATAGAGTTTACTTTAAAAAGTAACATTTTCTGTTGTAAATATGCTTTAAGAGATAATTAATTGTCCTTTTTTTACGACAAACTGTTCTATATGACCAATCCGTTCAAAATCTGTGTTTTACGTTTCGTTACATATATGTCAAATTTTTTGTATTTATTTCTGATAGGTAATTGTTACTTAAAGTTGATATATTGAAAGATAATTTTAAGCGTTTTCGTCGTTACAATATGCGGTTGCATTAGATTTTTGCGTCGAATTGAATAATTTGCAAATTCCCTGGTGAAGTCATAAAATTTTGAAAAATGAGATTACAATTCATTTCATCAGAATATTTCGTTTGACGGCGTTTTCTCAAACGTCTTAAATGGCCGAATTGTGTGAATAAATTTAGTCTATTGAATAACTACTATTTTTTAACGTAACATGGAAAATTGTGCTAAAACTGAGATACATACATTCACTTGTGCACAAATATCCTCATCTTCTTGGAGTCAGTTATTTTGACGCTAGAGCTAATCTTGAAAAATAATTCTCACTGTGGCTCGTGACAAGATATGTCTATACTTCTAGGGATTGACCTATTAATTTACTTGCACTCCTCTTCGGACTAACTTTTGGTCAACTTTGACAAATTTGTTCGATGATGTAACACCTAAATTTACCATCGTAGACTACTATAAAGTAAAACAACTTCTAAAAACGACTGTACAATTTTTAAAAAATGATATCAATAAGAAAAATCTTCTTTGCTCAAACATCCACATTGATTTTAATAGTAGCGAAGATTTATTTGACTGATTGTTCCTAAAATAATGACTACAACTGATGCTATAGGTTTATAAAATATTCTTCAAATAAACTTTGAATTATTCAGACAGTTTTTTAATCTACACACCCTTATAGTGTATCTGAATGCTCAAACATTTGTTGAAAATACTTTATCTTCCTATTCCATTAGATAAATTAATCAAATTTTATTGTCAACCCCCCCCTCAAAAAACGGTCCTTTTCATCAATAAATTCATTACTTTTCAAGTAACCACATCGTATTTGAGGAAGAAAATCCACAAAATACAAAGGTTCTATATGTTGACTATGATATCGGTACAGACAAACACGAAAATAAAATATGCATGAATATATATTTGACTGAAATGTTTCTTTTTTTCAGAAAATTAATAATACCATTGTTTTGAGTCTATAATCATCACTTATTTTTGTTGATAGTGATAAACTAACTGTAGAAGGTCATCAGACAATTTGTAATCAACTAATGAAAACTGTAACAATTTGTCTTCATTTGTATTTTTAGAGAAAAAAACAAAATAACTTAGTTTCTCTACAATTCTGTTGTTTTCATGTTATCTTGATTTATTATACGAGATATTTTATATTAATGACAATTGTTTGTAATGACTAATGGACATTTATTTTTTTAAAAAAAAATCATATGTAGGCAACCAAATCAGTTAATAATCGGGATGTTATGTTGACAGAACTGAAGAGTTGATGTGTATAAAGTCTACTTGAAGCAGACAATAAAATATTTTACTTATCTTGCAGTAAGATCAATGTTAATTTATTCTTTCGACTAAAATTGGTTGACTTCCTTTGGACAAATTTTCCATGTCTATGTAAATGAAAAAGTATAATGACAAAATCATTACTACAAACGCTAGTTTCCAACAGTTGTTTAAATTAAGTCAAGCTAGTTATGGTGTAAGTTTTTAAAAGGTACTTAAATAAATTTGCATAATTGCTTATGTTACTTGAATTTAAGTTTCGTTTACAACATACTAGTAAATCAAGGTTTTTACTGTTTCTCTACAGTAAACAAGAATTTCCTATTTTCATGTATGCTTTATTTATTAGCAATATTTTACCATTACAAATTACAATGTTCGAGTCACTTCTTCCATGTTCATGGTGACTCTGAATATGATTCTTTAGAAATGATGAACTCTTAAACGCTTTAGAATTTTCAGTCAAAATTTCAAACTATTTGCGCTCAGAAATAACATTTCCATTCGAAAATATGTTTGGAACACTGATAAACTCCGATGAAGATTACTTTGTCAGCCCGTGATTATACACACAATTTTTATCATGCTAAATAAGATTTTGTTTATTCACGTGTTACAAAACTTTAAAGTGAATAACAGTAATAAAGTATAATAAAATTATTGGGTTTAGATACGGGTAAAAGAAGGAAATTCTTTAGAGTATAAACTAACTTACAAAGTAACTTGTTATACTAGGTGTTTCATCGTTATCATAAACCTTTGTCCGTATACCAACTGGTTACAGTCACCTAAAGATAAATTCAGCCATAAAATATGCTGACATCGATACCTGAAACAAACGCGTCTTTTCATATTTTGTAAATAATTATTTTATCAGACAGGGGATATTTGGAATTTCTGCTATCGTAAATTTGTAAATAGCTATATAAATATATATATATATATATATATATATATAATGAGAATCTTGGAGTTTCAAATTTCTGTTCAAACCGATGATACTTAATAGGTCTAATCATTTGACCATTGTTAATGTCATGCAATAAAACTGGCATTTCTCTGGTCGTACCGGAAACCGTTGTCACTAATACGTTGTAGTACCAATGTCGTGCGTTCCTGTAGCTGTTCTAACGTCTTCGCAACAATTAAGATATCATCGAGATAAGCTGCAACCCCTGAAATATCTGATTGGATAGTATCCATTAGTTGTTGGAAGTTAGATGGAGCAGTCTTTACTTCAAAATGCAGACGGTTGTACTGGAACAAACCACGATATGTATTGGTAGTAAGCAGTTCTTTAGATGCTTCATCGACTTCCACTTGCAAATAAGCATCAGCTAGATCGAGCTTTGCGAAGGACTTTCCCCCATTCAGCATAGTGAACAGATCTGCTGGGACCAGCAGAGGATAATGATGCTGTTCTAAAGCTGCGTTGAGACCTGTAGAGAAGTCAGCACATATACGTATCGTGCCATTGGCCTTCTTGGTAACGACTATAGGCATTTCCCAAGTAGAGTAAGAAACAGGAGTAATAACTCCTTGTCGTTGAAGGCGATCTAACTCTCCATCTACTGTTGCTAATGTTGCATAAGGTACGGGTCTCTTTGGATGGAATCACATTGATCCTTTGAGACGTGAATTATTACCCGAGCAGCTGCCGAACTAATGAAAATGTTGATGGATACCAAGCTGCACCGTGACATGACTATGATGGATCAAGTCAATCTGACGTTGTGTATTGTATCTGTCAACTAACCAGAGTAGCTATGCCTCCTGCTACATCCAGTCCACGTCATTTCAGCTCAATCCGATAGCTGATCTAAAATCAGTCTGTTAGATTGCTTCAAACAGCTAACATTAGCAGATGTCCCATCAAGCATATAAGAAGAAGCATGTTTAAAGAACCTATCACTTACTTTATTTCATATTTTTAGAAGTACCATTTACAGTTCCTACTGCTGTGTTCTTTTTAAATAATATACGATGAAAAAAGTGATGATACTTCTTTGATGAAGCTTAAAATGATCAGAAACCAGTGAATGACAGATCACTTATTATTCTTAAGCATAAACCTACCATTATTAAGAATTATGGGTTATTTACCAACATGATTATTTTGTTACTGAATATAAATAACACATAGAGCAATCAAAGACATTTATCTCAAGGAGCAGTAGGCAGCCGTTTCCCTGATAGTATCCAACTCCCCATTAGTGCGCACCCATGACACTGAAAAAAATCGAACTCACTATCTTCAGGTTTCAAGACAAACGCTTAGCCATTGGAAACACCGAATCATTATCCCACCATGTCTAAGATTACTCTGTGTTGAATACAGCCTACATGGATCTTCGAAAAAACCCATTCAACCAAACTTCCTCTATTTAAAAAATAGGCATTTTTCTAACCTCCTATCAAATATTCACCCATGTGAATTGTTTTTCAAGCAGATGGAATATCACTCACCTGTCATAAGATTTCTTAGAAAATTAAATAAATTTCTATTTTATTATTGAATATATCAATCGCTCCTTTTTTTATCGTAAACAAAATATGCATATTATTATCTTAATAAACCAATCTAAGCTTTTTACTTTGAACGAATTGAAAATATGTCTTGCTTTTCAATTACATCAGGGGATTGACTTATTCATAAGAATGAATATAATTTTGTATGATTAACGTAGATAAACCTTGACTAGAGTAACTATCTATGGCACATTAATTTGACTTTTTATTCAGTGCATTTTATTTCTTCTGATAACTACGAGTCAGTGCAAAAGTTGTTTTGGATTTACATCGATAGACAAAAACACAGTCTCCAATATTTGATTCGTTGTTGACGATTTCAAATGTTTCTCATTTTCTTGGTTCTTCTACTTTATGAAACTTAATAGACTGTGATGTATCTTCCTCCTCATAATAAAATGTTTCAAAAACAGTAATGTTGCTTTAGTCGTACCGATAGTAAAGTTCAGCGTTTACAATATTGTCATCCTCTTACAGTAAACTTTATGTGCACTGGATGAATCGCAATTAAGACATGTAAACAGTAGATATTACAAAAGATTTAAAAAATTTAAGTATTAAATTGGAATTCTCCAATTGAAAATTGAGCTTTTTTCTCCTTCCTTTATTTTTGTATTATACAGTGTAGAGTAATTGGTTTGATGACTCACAATCCTATCATTCTAAAGGTATATTTCAATATTTGATTAAATGCTCATTACTTGATTAGTAGAACAAAATAATTATCATTAGTAATTTTCAATTAATTATGTTTTTATTTAAATAATTTTTATTTAATGTATCATATAAATATTATATATATATATATATATATTTCTTAAGTAATATGAAGCTAAAAAATCTTAAATTACAAAATAATTGATAAATATTATTATAATTATTATCGTCCTTTTAGAAAGATTTAAATTTCATGCCAAATAAATAAATAATCATCGTTGTTTAAGGCGTTAATCTACACAAAACGGTTGTTAGAAAAAAAATCGTCAACTAAGTACAATTTGAAAATAAATTGAAATTAAAAAATATTAATTACAAAGAAAATAAGCAAATTAATGAGAATGAGACATTGTTAAAAAATATCATTATAATTGTTCAGGTGGTATATAGCCAAAAATCCATAGTTTTTTATTTGGCAAAAGAGGAGCACAATTACTTCCTTAATGATAAAGTTAGATTTCATTATTGTTGGGGATGTTAGTTAGATCCCTAGAATTCGCTTGATAAATATCTTTTTCTCTCTGGATTTTAATCATTGGCTGATCAGTTGACCTTGAGAACACATCTCCCACCAGGAAAATCCTTGGCTGTGATTGGTTACTGTGTTATTTTCGTGTGCTATCTTGTGACTCTCCCAAGGACGTTTCTATGGTATATAAATAAACGCGATTTGTGTACTTGGATTCATTGTGTGCTGGCTGGGTGTTTGTAGAATACACTTCATACGCTATGTCAAGACTTCTTGCTAGTACAGTCGGGTCAAGGGATCATAGTAGTCTATATGGACGCTGGTTCATTTTTTTGTTCTCGTTATTCGACTAACGTGAACCCGCAATAGTTTGAAGCATACCTAGAGACTAGCATAACAATTATTGATAGATTATCTGATTCTAGGTTTACTCTCAGTATTTAATGCCTAGTAATAGGAGGTATTCTTGTAAAAAAACACTTATAAAAAGTAAACTACAAATCATAACGTATCAGCTGATAAAAAAAAGATAAAGAGAAAAGTAGAGCCAGATAAAATAGTTTTGAAGAATAGTTTTTTTAATGCTTTTCTATTTGTTAAACCGATCACTTAAACTTCATAAGAACAATGTTTTGAAGTAAGGCAGAATAAACGTTCGCAATTCTGGGTTTTTGATTCGCGCATTTTTTTCGGTAGATTCCTGAAAATTCTTCATCGTCTGTTCATAATTTCAACATACTGGAAGTAAAAATGTTTTCTGATAATTGATTTATCCATCATACAAAATAGTAAAAGGATTCTTAGTCAGAGTAATATTGTGTTCATTTTTTTTGAAATTGTGAACTGTAGAAATTCAATAGTAAGTATAGGACTTTCTCATTTTTCAATAAAATTCAGAAACTTGATATTAATTTTTGAATGCTGTGTAAACAGTTTTATACAGTTGAGTAACTTTTAAATTTTATCTAAGATAAATGTGGTTAGTAAGTAAAATAATAATCGGAACGTTGACTTCATTTAAAACCAAACTTTGCTGGCTACGAATTTAAAAAATTTTCAAATGGTCATAAAAGTGAGGTTATATGTACGTTAGAACTTAGGTTTGACATATTCTGAACTTTGATGTCATTTCATATAAACTTATGTGTTTTTAAGGGCTTGATGTTAAGGAATACAACTAAGTAGTCTCCACTTTGTGGTTAACTAAGTCAGTAGCAATGTGGATGACAAGTGATGAATATCACAACCAAATAACAGTGCAAACACTTATACGAATTTAAGTACATTATTCAAACAGAATGTAATGTGGGTCCTGGTATCCACTACTAGCCAAAGTTTAACTATGCTGAATACTCTGGTTGTGTTTAGTTTCTGGCTTTTTATAATTTTACCAACTAATGGTTGTCTGTTATTAAACCAAAGAAGTATAAAATTTTATCAGCAGAGATTTTTGTGCAATGACAAACTTTCTTTCAACTATTAAAACATTTCAAATATTTCCATCCAGATATTAGAAGTAACAAAAATGGAAAACATACAGAGATCAGCATCTACTAGGGTGTTATGAAGAACCAAAAAGCACTGAACAGTTGATTCATCTTCTTATGCTACTTATTTTTAGCGGGCAGCCGTCATCTTTAGGTTCCTAACTAAGCTTGTTTGCACATACAACTGACGATCATCTAATGTTACTCTCTCACTTCCTTCATGAATAACTATAATGGTAATTTTTATCCTGATATTTATCGAAAAAATTCATAACCGATTGTCATCTAGTAAATATGAAATCTTTAGATCAACACTTAACCTAGTAATATTAAGCATGAACTGTTAGAAAATCTATTATCTCAACAACGCAGTCAATATTGGTATCTGAAATTAATAATGTCAACTTATATTTTGTTAGTATGTGCCTATTTTAAAACTATTCAAGTTAAAAAAACAAACAAATTACTTAAATGTATAAACAATTGAACGAACCACTTATAAATTTCTACTTCATCAAATACACTTTAAAAATACGGAAAAAAAAGAAATAATCTAATTAAGTTTTACTAATAAAGTTAACTATTATAAATGAGTATAACTAACTAAGATTGTTGTGTTCAATGTACAATCGAATTCACTTTCACAAACAAGAATAATTTGATTAGCAAGAAATAAATTCATTCTTTTGTTTTATTTTACAAGTATTTAATTAGATAATTTAATTAGCTAACAGCAGATTATTATAAACTACATATTTGACAGTTTCATAATGATAACAAAAGTAGAAAAATTTATGAAGTACGCTATCTTAGTAGCTACAAAAAAGTAAGTGAAATAAGTTCTCTCTCTCTCAGTTCAATAACGTTTTGAAGATCTTTCTGTGGAACATCGCATCAGCGGTTCCACGATTTTTATGTATTTAAAACTTCTAATTATTTTATGGTTATATTTGTTTACAATAAAATTGAAAACCTGCTAGTTTAACAGCGAATTTTTATTGCTTAAAATTAGGAAACAATGTAATAAGGATAAAACCTGATTTCTCTATAATTCATCGGTAAGTGGACCCTCATACAAAATGTAGATTATACACATTCTGAGAGCTTTTGAATTATGACGTTACATACGTAAAATTACTAAGCTTATTATTAGGAAAATATGTCAATAATGATTGTCATGTATTAACAAACATTGGTTGTCTCATGGTAGAAATTTCATTGCTAGATTCTACAAACAAAGTCACTTGGTTTAAAAAAACTTTATTTGAAACTTCAAAAATAAATATCTAGACTGAAAATTATTATATGTAAAAGTTGATATGACGTCATCTTAGATAAAAATCTATTTTAAATCCAAATTATCAAATCAATGGAAGCCAAACTTGTATTCATAGTTTGCATGTTTGGAACATGATATATATATGCATATGCATATATATATATATATATATATATATATATATATATATATATATATTTGGGACCAATGTATCTGTGTATCTACTGTTTAATTGACCCTGATGATGGAAATAAGTGTAGAAAGTTGTCACTTTTGGAATGCATTTAGTCAATAAATAAAAAAATTTCACGAAATTTATACGAAATGTTTTTAACCACATTGTGTTAAGTGAAAACAAATTTAATTTGTTTTGTGTAAACATTTCATTGATTACTGTATAAATAACATTCATCCAAAACACTACTTCAACATAAGAGCGCATATATTCGATATAAATTACTTTATTGTGTTTGCCTCATTATTTATTATAGTTTGAACAATCATGTCAACCCTTGAGTTAGACTAATGTTTAATGGTGAAATAAAAAAAAAACCACCAATTCGATAAACGACTCACCGAACTCGACCATTAAAAAGTAATTATTGTTTCTTTTTTTGTTAATATTAGCATCACCTTTGACCTTAGAAAATAAATGTTTATTTACAATATATTGGTATGTTCATTTCCATACAACATTCGACAACAGTAAATAAATAAAGTCAATATTGTTTCATACATGTTTCTTTTGGATAGTCAACGTGTTATTGAGGATAAAAATTCACTCAAGTGAAATAGATGTGTCTAGATGTATGTAAATATTTCTCACTATTCGTTCAATTCTATTCTATATATGTTTCACTTGACTGGAAGCAATAAAACTACCCGCATTCATCAAATTCATGTCCTTAACATTGTAGAATAAATTAAATAAACCAACAATATGTATATGAATAAAAATAATTCTACGTTGTCGGTAATAAGACATATGAATAATGACATTTCGAACAAAGATAAAAATCTATCTTATTCGATGGAGTATACAGTTTTTATTATTATTGTTATTATTATTATTATTGTTAACAGTTTTCGTACTGTAACCATTTTGTCAGTGAAAAACATACTACACTAACCAAGAGTGAAGTTGTCACAAATATATTTATATTTGTCTTATAATGGATTTTATCGAGGAAACCGTCTGAATGCATTTTTCAATGGAAATATTTTTATTGCACTACAGATTAGTGTATGCAGTTATGAGATATTGAAAAATAAGTTACCAGTCTGTTGAATATCTGTTGATTATGAAGTAATGATATTTTGTAAAACAGTTATATCCGTTAGATCCGCGGAACTCACTTGGTAAAGGTCCTGATTTCGGGTTTTCGTGTTTTCGCATATAAGCTGCTCAGTTCACCTTGAGATTACATTTCCAACTCGGAAAACCCTTGACTGTCATTGGTTGATGTTTAATTCTAGTACGCTATTTTTGCGGCTTTCCCCAGGGACATTTCAATCATGTATAAATGAGCTCGATTTGTGTGCTTGTCAATCTCGCATTTTCTGGGTGCTTATAGAATACACTTTCTACGTCTTATCAAGACTTCTTGCTATAGTTAACGGGGTCGGGGACTATTGAATCAGAATAGTCTATTGTGTTACTGTATCATTGCTTCGCTCTCATTTACTAAGTAGGGTGAACTCGTAATAATTTCAAGCATATCATTTAACGAACATATCAATATATACCTTTGTTTTTTTATAAATTTGCGCCTTGTTTTATAATTGTGAGAGGAAATTTACTCAAAATAAAAAAACTTTTTGATGAACATACTTGAAGTTCTCCGCATAGCCCTTTTTGATTGTTAGACTGATATTTACTAAAATGATGGGAGGAAATATTGGCAATATTTGACAAAATACTTTGAATTAAGTTGCTAGATATTCACTGGTAAATTTGTTAAGTGTATTATTTTATTATTCTAATGATGATAAGCAAAGAACTAAAGTACGAGGGGTTAAAATGGATTTATATAAACGATCAGTACTTAATAATGAAATATTGTATGATAGGTTACTAGAGATTTTCTTCATTTGGTGAAGTGTAAATCGTCAGCATAATTTGAATTACTAGACTAGGAGACAATACATTTCACCTCTTTCTGCCATCGAAAACTTCTTTAGCTGATGAAAATCAAAATTTGAGTCTGTGTTAACAATATGGACACGAATAAATAATTTATTGAAATGAATTAGTAGTTTAAACGAGACTTTGTTGTGTAGTTTCTATCGATGAATACAACCACGCAAGTGGCACTATTAACATCGATCAATTTCACAGTAAGGGTAAGGAAGTTATTGTATTCAGATTCCATGCTATGCATACTAAAATCAGATAAATTTTAAATGAAGTGTTGTAGCGTGACATCATCTTTGTCTGTCAAGAAGTAACAAATGTACATTTCGAAGAAACATTTTGAATGACATAATGGTTAAAACTGATGAATTGTTTAGTAAAAATAAATTCACTCTTGATACTTTCGTATGGACAAAGAAATGTTGTAGTTGCAATAAGTGTAGCTATTAGAGTTTCTCCTTCACTTTATCACGTTAAAACTGAGTTACACTTTAAAATAAATCATTCAAAGTCAACTGTATAAGAAATAATTACTGCATTCACAATTTACATGCATGACAGAAGTGTAACCACCACTGTTGGCCATTGAAAAAAACGAAAACTCAAAAAATTAAGTAAATTGAGTTAAAATAAAACTCAGCTTTAGTGTAATTTTGAACTTGGTGCTCATAACGTTAGGTCTAAAGTAGAGTAGAATCATATTAAAGAAGGCGTCAACCTGTCGATAAAGAGACATACTTTGAGGTGGGCAATGCTTATCAAATATTGGCCGATTAAATAGCCTAGATAGTGTTTTACGCTTAAGGAATAGTGGTTAATCATTTATGAGCCCATAAATTAGTCTTGACCCTTCGTTTCTCTTACTCGAGTTGTTTATTTAAAAAGTTATAAGCATTTTGTGAGATTTTCGTATGATATAAGATAAATTTCAGTCAATTTTTAATTCCACTCACAAAAATAAAAGTCAATTTCTAGCCTCTAAAATTACTCAGCCTTATATCATAGTTAGATTTAAGTGAAGTTGCATTCAGTTTATCTCACTAGTAAGATAGTATGATATGTTCTTTATAATGAAGAAGTCACGTCAATCACCGGTTTTTCTCATAAATTGAAACTAAATAATGAATTGATTATGCCTCTTAAAAACTATCGATTCTACTAGGCAAATGTCAGTTTCCAATTTATTTTATGTAGAAAATTACGAATTTATGTTAAGAACTTTTTGATGAACAGATGTATCTAATATTCCTCTTCTTTTCTTTGTTTAATGAAGATTTCAAAATACACTTGGTTTATGAAGAATACACAAGCATGATTGAACAAGATAATAATTCATAATTATATGTGTTTATTATTTGGTGTTTGAAAAGAAAACTAATACAGATATGATTACATTTGGTCGGAGACATATAAGACAATGTTCCACGTATTTTATAGAAAAGGAAAGCAACAAAGCACAATATTTACTGATTATTATAGGAATGTGTTTTTTCAACAGAAAATGCATGGTTTTTGGTTAACGATTTAAAATAAGCTAAAAAAAGACAAAATGATCTCTAGAAGTATGCTTTGAACAACCGGTCATTGGTTAAGTTGTAGTGTTGAATTCAAAATTAACTGGAGCCATTGATAAGATTATCAAAAGTTTATGTTAACGAATGCATGAAATGTTTTGTATTCTGTCCACAACATCCTACTACAGCTTTTATTCTTTTATGATGATCGAATTAATTGTGTATATTAAAAACACTGAAACTAGCGTACAAATTTGCGTATTTACAGTTTATTAAATAAGTAATCATTAACAAATTTTGTACGTTTCATAATTCGATTTCTAGAAATGGGAAAAGCGTCAATCTACTTCTTACAGCATAATCGATATACGCTTATATGGTCAATGATATGAAATGATTTATGTACACAGATTTATTATTCTACATAATTAGCCACTTCAGGGTTAGTTGAATTTCATCAAATTTTTCTTCGAAGGAAATAATACTGACTGTAATAAGTGCTATTGTTCAAAAATAGTGCATGGACTATTGAGTAGGTTATGGAGAACATTAGATATTTTGTTTTAATCTCTGAGATTTCTACAAATAAAATTTCTTCAAAAGTAAGAAGAACAATCACAGAAAAGCCCATAGATCATTACATTCAAATTTACAATTTTCTGTTCACTTAATTGTTATGCTGGTTCATCTTAGTCGATAAACGAGAACGAGTAAATAAACCAGCGTCCAGGTAGGTTACTCTGATCCGTTGACCTAAAAGAACTAACGGGAAGTCTTGATATAGCGTAAAAAGTGTATTCTACAGAAACATAACTCGCACAATGCATTCAAGCACACAAATCGCGTTTATTTGAACACCATAGAGACGTCCTTGGCAGAATCACAAAATGGCACGCTAAAATAACGCAGTA
Source organism: Schistosoma turkestanicum (assembly GCA_944470395.2). Classification (NCBI taxonomy): domain Eukaryota; kingdom Metazoa; phylum Platyhelminthes; class Trematoda; order Strigeidida; family Schistosomatidae; genus Schistosoma; species Schistosoma turkestanicum. The sequence continues at coordinate 18,189,144 of OX103979.1, forward strand.
ATCAGTCACAACCAAGGATTTTACTGGTAGAAAATGTGATCTCAAGGTCAACTGATCAACCCATGCTCGGAAACATAAAATCCAAAATGAAGACATTTATCAAGCGAGTTCTGGGGACCTAACATCCCCAACATCAATAACCATCTATAAAATGCTAAGCAACATTTACGGTCTACAGTCTGAGTGACCACAAAGACGATATTTATATTATCTTGTATTTTAATACATTCATGTCAATCAAAACATTCTGTTATCCAGACTGTTATAATTAGTGATCCTAGATTAGTTTTTGACATGTTTATCTTTACGTATGATTAGAATTTTTGTCAAGTGTCAGATCAATCATATTATTTGGCATAAGTGCTTCATTATTGTCACCTACTTATAAAAGTAAATTTTATATAAATGATAATGATTTACCCTACTTTTCGGATTTTTGTGAAAATTAGGTTGTTTTCATTAATTTTAGTGGGTTGAGCTTTCGCAACATAGATTTCCTAGGTAGAACAGCAGACTATATTACCTTAAAAAGGAAACCATCTATCGTAACATTTAGGAGATTTCATCGTTCATTCAAATGATATCAGCTGACGATTAAAAAAAGTTACCGCAAACAAACACTAGTGCAGTACACTCTTAATGTTTTATATACAAAAAACTATTGCATCATACATGTTCGAGTTCTTACAATTTGATCAAAAATAACAAAACCAAACTAGTTTACAGCCAAGATTAGTAAGAAAAGATGTTTTTTACTGACTTTCCGAGCCCCAAAGCCATGTGTATATTTCCTTCACTATGTGAAGCCTTTTTATTGAAAATACTGTTGACAATATCAATCTAACATACGAAGTAGATATTATCGATTAATCGTATGGGAATCCCATTTCGGATCTCTATAAAAATCTCCATCCATGGATCGAAATGTAACCTTCAGGTTTCACACCGGATGCAATACATTTACATAACGAATCGTACAGCTTCACGACATTAGTCGATTTCTTATACCGTACTCCGAATTGTCATAGAAGGTTGATGAGATATCGTGATGAGAACTGGCGTACAAATGAACTTTAAGTAGAAAAATGGTAATGTTCAGGATTGATTTCTAATTTTCAAGAAGATTTTTCTCGTTTAGTATAGTGTTTTACTAAGCGTCTTCATTCACACATCGTATCTCTAATAACATAAAATTTGTTGATAATTTATTTCTTGGATCCTCTGTTCACACTACTCATAAGTTATCTCCAATTTAAAAGCAGTAAATAAAATAATGACATAGTTAATATGACTTTCCATTGTTGTTTCTTAAAGTTAATCTAACTATAGCATTATATCCATGAAAAGTGGTTTTATTCAACATGAAAAATAAGTTATATTTTGATAGACATTTTCGGACATTTTCAACCCATGAGTTTTTTTATTTAAAAAAAAATAAATTTAGATTCATATCACATAAATTTAAAACATGTATAATTTACCCATGAGAAGTAGCAGTAATCTTCTATTCCAGATGAATGAATAAAACATGGAACTTGACGAAAATCAATACAAAATCAAATATTTTACTTGAAAAAATAAAATATGTTGAAGGAAAATTTAGGAATATTTGATATCTAAACATATATATACGTTCTCAATTCATATTCATGATTATTTTTAGAATGACGCGATTAATTTTTAAAAATAGTTTATTCTAGTTATGTTTCTTGTCAATGAACTGAGATTCTATTCGCATCGGTTATAAAACATGTGAATAAATTCTTTTGGAAGTCGAACGAACAAATTTCACTAACAGAATGAGTAACAAATCGGGCTTGTTTTCCTCCTCAATCAAACTCATCGAGTTATTCAGCTCTGCATTTGGACTTCCAAAGATGATTGAACAACTTTCATTTTCATGAGATACATAGCATAGTTACATTTTGAAGAAGTAATCTATGAGTCATCTATTTCTAATTTTTTACTCAACGGTCATCTAATTCAGTAAGTATACAAAAAACTTATGCTGCTATATCATGTTTATCATGAATAACTATTCAAATTATCGAAATTCATTCATTCTGGACTGAAAATATCACAATAAGTTAGTGTACACCGTTTTAATATTACAAAAATCTAAACTCCATAGTCTGTCTATATAATTATTACCAGGGAATATTGTGATAATGACTTGAAATAAGTTTATGTCAAATAAAAAAGTGTTTTGTACTTGAAACGAATGATCATCTGTTTGGATATATTATCATTAGAAAAACCTACTTATTCGGCGACATTTTGTTTTATCTTTCCATAATCTCATTACGTTACAAGAATAAACGTCACATTTATTTGTTCTAATGTTAACTAATATGTGTCTATTTATGTTATCGGTTCATGCCATGATTTTCACATATTGAAAGGCGTTTCCGTGATTGTGAAATATACAAATAATTACAAAAATTCTAACAAAGATATTTGTAACGATTTGAAGTGTTTGTTATAAATAAATTTCTGTAAACTATCTTTAAACTCGAACAATGTGACAAACATATGACACATCTGTGTTTATATGTGCATCAACACACACTTGTTCGGTTATGGAGTTGATCAGTAGTGTTTCAGGGACATTTCCCAACTGTAACAATTAATTTTTTTCCCTAAAGATATTGAATTAATCCGAGCATAAATATTCAGTTAGCCTATTTATTTATTTATTCATTTTGATATTGATGATTAATATTGTTTCACATGGATGAACATGAAAATTTAATACGAATCCATTGAAATCTTCATAAACTGTATTCGCATAAGAAAAATTTAACCAACTTCATTATCAACAAACACAGATAATTTTGGTGAATCAGCCAACTACATCATACGCATAAATTTTAGTTTGTGAAGAATATATTATAGAATATCTAAATCATTAATTCAATCTTAGAACTGAATAAATATATAATATTACTTACTTACTTACTTATGCCTGTCACTCCCAATGGAGCATAGGGATAATAAACACTTGTATCTTGTGGATGATGCCTTCGGTAGTTCTCCTAGTTTCCGCTCCATACAGTAGAACTGTCTTTACATTTGTATTGAAAATCCTGATTTTGGTTTTGGTTGAAAGTTGTTTGGAGTTCCAGATATTTTTCAACTGTAAAATTGCAGCCTTGCTTTGCCAATCCGCGCACTCACATCTGCATCGGATCCACCATGGTTGTCGATGATGCTGCCCAGATATGTAAACGTGTTCACATCCTCCAAGGCATCTCCATCAAGAGTGATTCGGTTGGTGAATGTTGTGTTGCATCGGAGAATTTTGCTTTTTCCTTTATGTATGTTTAGACCTAATGCTGCAGAGGCTGCTGCTAAACTGGTCGTCTTTTCTTGAATTTGTTGCTGCGTGTGCGATAGAAGAGCCAGGTCATCTGCGAAGTCCAGATCGTGCAGCTGCGTCCTAACTGTCCAGTTGATACCGTGCTTCCCTCCAGCTGTTGACGTTTTCATAATCCAGTCGATGACCAGGAAAAAGAGAAAGGGTGAGAGTAAGCAACCTTGCCTGACACCGGTCTTCACCTCGAAAGAGTCTGTCAGCTGTCCTTCGTGCACGATTTTGCAGTTGAATCCGTCTATCATAAGAATTCCGTATGATGTTAACTATTTTCTCAAGCACACTGTAGTGTCGAAGAAGCCTCCACAGTGTTTTCCTGTCCACGATATCGAGTGCTTTCTCGTAGTCGATGAAGTTGATGTAGAGTGGTGAGTTCCATTCAATTGATTGTTCCACAATGATCCGTAATGTAGCAATTTGGTCAGTACATGATCGATCCTTACGAAATCCGGCCTGTTGATCTCGAAGTTGGGCGTCTACGAAGTCCTTCATTCTGTTTAACAATACTCTGTTGAAGACTTTTCCTGGTATTGAAAGAAGAGTAATGCCTCTGTAGTTCTCACACTTGCTGAGATCGCCTTTCTTTGGTATTTTGATCAGGTATCCTTCTTTCCAATCTGATGGTACTTGTTCCTCATCCCAAATCTTGTTAAAGAGAATGTGAATTATTTTTGCAGTTGCTTCCGCGTCTGATTTGATTGCCTCTGCTGGAATGTTGTCTGGTCCTGCTGCTTGGCGTTCTTGATTTGTCTGATGGCCATACTGATCTCCTCAATTGTAGGTGCGCCAACATTAATTGGGAGTCCCGTAGATGCTGCTTCGATGTCTGGTGGTTTATAATATATTAAGTTATTCAATAAGTTTTGTTTTACATTTGTGCTCTCTAGCTACCGTGATTAGAAATAAATATTTAAACCGATCTGTAGTACTATCAAATTCAACACCTAAATTAAAACAAACAACTGTTCACATTTGAATAAAGAGATTCAAGAGATTCCTTTGTTGACATTATAAGATATCTTTCTTGACAAATGCAAATACAAACGTTCAAGTAAAATTTTAATACGCCTAAATGAATGAAAAAACGGATGGATGACAAAGCAATGAATGTACATTTATAATTCCGACCATCACTTCTATTACTTTGATGATGTGTTTTCTTATCATTTTCTTTTATTGCACACCTCTATGTTATGAAAAATAAATTATCAAATATATATATATATATATATATATATATATATATATATATATATATATGGAATAACCGGATATTGATTAAAATTCATAAACATTTTGATCAGATAATCTAAAATTATTGCTTTCTTTGTTTATTGTTGTGAAAATTATTATTATTATTTTACAGGAAACGATAACATTTCTTCTTTTACTGATATCATAATCTTATTCCTAATGAATTATGTATTATGATAGAGATCAACTGGAGGTGATATAAAAACCAGTTAAAGAAGGATGAAGATCATTCAAAAGAAATTAGCTCTATTAAAAAAAGCTCTAATTTTATAGGACAGAAATGCCAGGTTACAAAGAAAAGTTATTGTCTCAACTACTTGTTAGTATAGCAGTGTATCTAGACTGATTGATGTTTCTATTGGTTTTACAAGTCCATGTCAGCCAAATATGTTCTTTCAGGTGAGATTGTTCCGAAAGTGAAATTGTAAAAAGTTAAATTTATTTTCGGTGTCATATATAATACTTTGTGATAATCAGTTTATAACTACATATCCAATGTTCAGTAAGGATTCGTAAATCATTTCAGAGCGATAATGAACAATTAACGCCACTTAAACAAACCTTTCCTTGCTTTTTACTGAGATCTAAATTCATCAACCATGATACGAAGCATGAGAAGCCATCTTGAATCATAGGGTATTTCCTTTTTCTATTGTTAAAATTTGTCTTTTTCTTAACTAAAACTTTAATATTTAACTTATGTACAGTCACTCAGTTACCAATTTTAATAACAAAACTAATATTCGATTATCTAAACAAAGAGGAATGTGGTAAAAACAATCCAGTGGTTGATATATCAAAAGCATAAGTCCAATGAATTGTATATGGTTTTTCCCCATCTAAAAATCCGATTTTTCACACTATTCAGATGAGCAATCTTGAGACGTACAGTCTATATTTATTAATACTGTATTGATTTTAATTATTATGGTATAAGTACATAAAGTGGTTTGAAACAATTGTTACTATTCATTCCACGTTGTAAAAAGCTTCATTTGAATAGACGATACTTGAATTTTCATAGCTTTTGTTCAGTTTGTCATAAAGAGCTTCAGTTAAAACAATATCTTACAACGCAAAAAGATTCATGCTTTCAGTAAACTGAATCAAGAGTAGATGAACATTAAGAAAATAACTAAGGTACATCATTTATCCAGAAAAAAATCGTCCATAAATGAATTTGAAAACTACAGGTCTAAAGAAAAAATAGCTGTCCGAAAACCAAGTTTTATTCACTCCGATTCTAATGATGATTCAGCGGTGAAAATCAGTCGGGAATTAAAGAGATCTTTAGTATCACAATGAGTACGTCATCACTGAAAATAACGTTTATGTCAAACATCTTTGTTAACACAGGAGTTATCAATGATGTTTGAGTTCTATATTTACACTGAGCAATCTCAAAGGATATTCAGTTTCAGTAAGCATATTTTACAAATGATTACTATAATAATAACAATAATAATAGTGTATTCTGAAAATAATAATTACAGAATTCATGCCGGTTTACGGGCATGGTCAGCTTGATATAGATAAGTAAATCAATATAATACAATTTTCGAAGTGTTCTAGTTTGAAAATGGTCTAAGTAGTACATTTTTCACGTAAATAACAGTAGTGCAAGGCTTTAGTCAAGTACTATTGATGGTTTTTAACAGGATGTCTTATTGCTGAATTAAAGGCGTATTGTAGGTCGTTTTCAATTCTATAACGCGTTGATTATAATCATCTATAACTAGAGAAAATAAAACGGGAACAGAGAGCAGGGAATAACAAAAAGCAGTAATTATAGAGATAGGTCAGTCAAGTCTACTACGACTCAAATGCAAGTTTATTTTATGGTTTAATGTTCCAGTGAGATACTATTCAAATCAGTTAATCTTACAACGGTCGACGTTAGTGTAAAGTATCTGTAAGTAAGGAAGTTTATTTAGTAGGTTCAGTAGTAGAACAATTATATGAATTTGTGGTACCCTTAATTTAACTTGCAGGATGAGATATGCTTTACTTACTGATGTAAACTAATTTAAGTCATTTTCTGAAGAGTGGTAGGCATCCCTGCAGCCAATAAAGGATAGGAGTGATTTTAATTCACGGATAGATAGCTGCAAGTTATCCCAGAGCTTCGAAGTTTTACAAGTAAAATAAGATTTACAGTGAAATTGTTTAAGTCTCATCTTCCACCAAGGGTCGAGTCCATGTTTATTACATCTAGATTTAGAATCTAAAGTACAATGAGCCTCATTTATGCAAACACTACCAAGAATAAACATGCAGCATTCTTGTAGTAGTCAAACACATGATTTATACATGAAAATTCGTGATTCGTTGTTACAGAGATTAGGAATTACTTGGGGGTTTGTATAAATAAATACCTGTTCTGTGAGGGACAAATTATAGCAGTACTTGAGTCTCAAGTCCTCTACTGTATAAAATTTCGATAGCACCTTATCATTTATGGTTAGGTTTAGGTTGAGTAAGAGATTACCAAAGCAGATATATCCACATTTGACAGTGCTAAGCTTCAAATTACATTTTAAGCAATACTGAGTTATCTGAATGAGTTCCGTACTAATGCAGTTCAGCTCATGAGGGCATAGTAAATACACTACCTTAAGGTCATCTGCACCGATGCAATCGCAAATATCATTTATTTATGCTGAAAAGAGCAGGGGATCGAAGACATTACCTAACATTACCCAACTTTTGACCTGTACAGCATTCAAAAAGGAAGAGTTTGCTTTACTATGTGATGTCAGTAACTGAGGAGGGAATTAAATCATGCAAGCAGAAGGTTACTGATCTACTGAGATGTGAATTCGCCTATAAGAACCTGGTGGTTACCCATATCTAAAACATTAAAAAGGTCTAAGTATAGCACGAAGTTTAGGTAAAGAATAAATTAAAAAAGTCGAGACGGTATGTCATACAAGACCAATTTTTCAGAAAGTAATATTGGCAATCAGAGATAATTTTCTCAGTTAGTGAACAGTTTATGAATAACAAATTTTTCCACTATCTTAGAGATATCTGCATTAATATTTATGGGCTGATAATTAATTATGTCGGACCTATTACCTGATTTCCAGCATGGTGTCATGTGTTTATCTCATTTCGTTACAGAAACTATTATCGCTTACTTGATTACCTGAATTCTAGATGAAGAGTTCTAGCATGTCAACAAAATATGATTCTGAATACATTCATCATCACAGGTAATTAAACCATTCGCCGTGTGTCTTCTTCTCAGACAGAAGTTACCGATGGCTGATCTGAAAATTTAGGTTGCTTGTTATTATTTAAAACAACTAAAAATACCTGTAAATTCCGCATTTATTATTTAGAACCATATAAGTATTCAGCTCAACTGATTTGGAAAAAACAAGAGGTTAGCTTTATTGAAAAGTAAATAAAGAAATCAGGTTTCATGTCAGGTCTATAACGTAACTTTGTTTCTGACTACTTCTTCATAAATAAAATTTTACCTTTAGTGGGTTTAGATATTCTTGATATAGGAAAATTATCATGTTACGACAATATATAAGAAATTAAAATTAATTATTTACAAGTGTATTTATGTGTGGTATTTAGATGAAAACTTATCAATTATTAATACAGAAATAGTTGTTAATTAATGTAATACTAAAACCAATGAACAGAGCATTTTTACTGGTATTTATTTACTTATTTATTAACTAATGGTTTTAACTAGACACCGATTAAAATCATTTCCTAGAGATTACAACTGGAAGTATATCGTAAAAATACAAACATTCTTCTATCTGAAGTTTGTGCTGATGATGTTGTTTAGAAGAACAATGAAAGCTTCATAACCAAAACATCCAGCTCAGAGAACGAAACACCACAACAATAAACACAATTTATGTGTAGTTTGATATTTTTCATGCTTTTAAATATTTATACGAGAAAGATAAGAGTGTAATAAAGATGAAATATAAAAATTAGCTTTCATTAAATTAGATCAAAAAGTCTACACACGAAAATATCAAATTACTGTCACTTAAAAATAAATATTTCGCAAGTTTACATAACTGTCTTCACATAGATTCCTTTGGATTAGTAAATCCAACTGTTATGATATTCAACAAACAAATATTTATCGCATAAATAATGATTAAGTGCTGAGGTGCATGTTTGTCGTTAAAAATTATAAAAGACTAATGATCACTGTGATCTTGACCTTGAAGTAGAATCCTATTTTGTTTGACATCAATTTGTTTGATGTTGAATAATTTTCCGCAACGCTTTGACTACTTTTACGAAGTCGTGTAAAATGTTTATAACTATTTAAAGTGTATACGAGAATATAATAAAACAATAAAATCAATATTCTTTAAACCGTAATTCAGAGATGAAGTTTTCTATGAGGGGCGTTACAGAAATTACTTAATATAAGTAAGTTGAATATTGCACTTTAAAACCGTTTGATAATTACACCAGCAAGGAAAAAGAGGTTACATTAATTTACTACATCCACATGTGGTTATCATCCCGACTGCATCTGTCGAGTTAGTCACATGAGACACAGAATTCAGAGAGTCAGTCGTTTCATCTCAGAGAACCATTCAGCATCGTTAAGAAAACCGCAGTTAAGGATAATTAGGAGCTCTCATTGTAGTCACTTGACTAACATTTGGTAGACTTGAATAAAATCTTAGTGTCATCCACTGTTTTACATCAATTATACGCTACTCTTTACATGTTCATCATTTGTAAATTCCCTTCACTTACTTTGGTTAATAACATGGACTATTCAAGAACTGTTCAAAGCAGAAATTTTTATTCCTCTTTATTTATCCTCATTTCTGTCCTACATCACTTTTAGTGCTCGTTTCTTTATTAATATCTAACTATTAGTGTTATTTGACTTGTCATCCAAAATGTTCTGCTGAACTTCCTAAGAAATATGCCGCAATCATTTATCTGCATAGGGATTTCCCAAAGAAACTACTAGGTAGTGTTTTTTATAGAAGAACTAAAGAAACTATATTTTGTAGAAGTGTATAAATACAAAATATCAGGTCTATGATTAGTTCCTTCTTATTTATTGCAAATATACTTCATCACATGTGCTTTAAAATATCATTAACATGCTTGTCTATTAACTTCCAAAATATCCGTCATTGTAGGCATCTACACATAGAGAAAGTTCGTGAAAGCTTAAACTGATAGGTGAATGTGCGAAATAGATGTTCAAACGTATATAATTTTAATAAAAGCTGATTAATAGTTTACAAAATATACTTATCGCTTCTGACTAAACAGTGTGAACTGTAAAACAGGAAATTACTTTAGCATTGGTTTATACACCGAAAAATAAATGATTCTGTTTGTTGTATTTTAGTTTTCAGGTGATTAACTATACCAGTAAGTATTTTATGAGCACAGGGGATTTGTGGAGATTGAAGGAATTTCACAGTTAAACTCACGAACCAATTGTAAGATAGACTACTGCTGAAATTTCGTAAGCTTTGGAAGCTGTCCAGGTATTTTTTCTGACTATTTGAGTAAAGTGGCCTCTTTATAGATATGAACCTCATAATAAACTCTTCAGTAAAAATAAGTTCAATTTTGAGCCGATTTTCTCCACGCATTGAAACCAACTGACGTGTCAGTGAAAACTACGAATAACTAGAATTGCTTCACCGTTAAGACTGTAAAATGCTTTCATGGAAACCCTGGTAAGCGTACTGCTCTTGATCTTTACACTGCTTTGTTTGAATCTAGTGGTCCACAATTGAAACTTTATTATCTGTTTCACTCGGTCTATAAAGGACTCACTAACGACATGTTTATACTATACAATCATACAATGGACTTATGCTCATGTTCTATCATCCTTCAATGTTTTTTGTGAGCGAAGTGTTACCAGTTGTCAATCGATCAATTAAATCATTGTATACATATTAGTAAGGTAACTTGATTAGAGAGTCTCATCCGTAGACATCTAAAGAAGATAGAGGGTAAAATAAGAAATTCACGTGCCAAAAGAATGCAACAATGTATCTGGATTTAACATTTTATCAAAATAAGATAGATTCCGTTTCAGAAAATAGAAGATTTGCAAGTCATGTGATCTGAATCGGGAATGAAATCGATTGCTAATTTTCCTCCATTTCTTTTTAGTTCCTAAGTATCTGTTAAATATATTTTGAAAGAAACAATTCTATTTAAATTTTGTTTCAAATAAATTGTGTAATAATCTTATTCCGGTTGTTAATGTCTTATCAAAACTCTACAAGAAATTCATGGTGATATTTGTGTAGCTGATCACTTCATGCCCATCCCATCAAACGCTTGTGTCATAAAATCAGTGGTCTGATTGTGAGCGAGAAACAAACTAGTCACGTATGAGCAAAAATACCTATAGGAAGCTTCTGTGACATATAAAGTCATAACATAAGCAAAATCAGTTTTAGGAACAGTTATATTCTAAATATTTGATATTAATTTCTGTTCATTTAATAGATTATTCCTAATTATTGCGAATAAACTTCGATGTTGTAATTCGGTTTGAGTATTTTCTTACCAAATCTAATTGTCATTCTGAGTAAAATTATTCATCAATCAAACTGACTTTATAAGCCTATAAGTCAGACAAAATTTACTATTGCATACCATAAAATAAAAAAACCCATCGTAAAATTTTGTAACTTGTTTGCGTAAAAGCGGGCAGAAATCTTTTTCTGTTGTCTAAATGTAGATGACTAGAATAATTTTCTGTCACCATACATTAACAAAGTTATATGAAAACTAAAACAGACTAGCTTAGTCTCATTATTATGTTTCAACCTAAATCCTTTTGATCTACTAGACCCTAATTAATGTTCATGATTTCAATCACAAGCTGATCTTAGCTAGACTATCATTAGGAACTTGAAAGCACCTGGTTCATACACAGCTACACATTAGGAAATCAAATCTAGGACCTACAGGCTCGTGTTCGGGTGCCTAATATCTCATCCACTAAGATGATATTCATCTGTGATTCTGTCTAATTTCAATAAACTTACTCTATTGTGCAACCTTGAACCATTGTCTGTAGTGGATAACTTTCACATACTCAATGTGGTTGAACTCCACTGATCACAATATCTTATTAAAATTCTAGGAATCGCATTCTGAAGCTAATCGATAATGATCATATATATAAATATATTACAGGAACAAAGCGGCCACCCAGTGCTTTCATGTTTTCAGTTATGGTCCAGAAAAGATCTGTTTGTCATCTGAACCATAAAAATCCTAAAATCTTCACAAAATCTTACTCATAATAATTCATTCTTATATTTTCCTTCAATAAAAATGTGCTAAAGCATCTCAGTTATTGTACTGAATAATTATTCTTTACTCATTTTAAGAGAATTTCGTTGTTTGTCATAGAAAGCAACTAGACTTGTGAGAGTTTGTTAACGTCTTACAAATATGTTTAGAAGTTATTCCGAAAAAAATGTAATCAATAAATTACGTCAGCCTAAATTTGTCATGCAACCGTTTTATAAAAATCTAACCAACATCATGCTTCCAAGTTTAATTAAATTATCCACTGTAATGCCTACCATATGAAAATATCAACAAGTAAAATGAAAAACTAAACATGTAGTTATACACATACACATGTAAAAATTTATTAATTCTTTGTTATGTATGAGGAATCTATTTGACGATAGAAAGATTATACATGTGTCTATTCAAGTGTACATGAAAGCTACGTTGTTATAAGAGATCATCTATATCAAATAGATAAATTATTGACAAATATTGATATTATTGAGTTTTTCCTGTCACATAAGTGAATTCGACTGAGAAGAAATGGAAAAAAAGGAATTAAGAGTTAAGAAATTCAGTAGAATTTTAAGAGAACATGGGAAATCTACTAAGGTTTTATTTCTATCTGAAATTCGAACAGGATTTATTTATAACAACAGACTGGTCATTAATCACTGATTCTAAATTTTCTAAACATATAGTTTCATATTCGAACAAGTGAAATGGATTTGTATGTTATGATAAATGATTTGTTCGATCGAAGTTGGACATAAGTGAACATAAAAGTTACACGAGGCATCAATGTCAGAAGCGTTTAGTTGGAAAAGTTATCGTCAAACAAACACAAAGATGAGTAATAGTTATCAGGAAAACATTTTATACAGAGCATACATAAAAAGTTTGACCTACTGTAAGGATATTCGAAAAAAATTCTTAATTGAATAATATCTGTTTGGCATCAAAGAAGAGCAAGTATACTGAAGATTGTCAGTGAATTGAGAAACTTTTCTCAACTTCATTTAGATGTATAACTTATGAGAATAATATTTGTGGCCAGAAATAAGAGAAAGTTTAGTTGCGAGAGAATCTGTTCGATTTTAAAAATACTATTAGTCTCGATGTTTATGTAAAGGTTGTTTTGTTCGTTTATATTTCATTGCCGATGATTTAACATACTGATATAACTACAAAAAAGGTGTCATCAGTACCAGAGGCTTAGCGCACAATTCTGTAACGTGGTTTACTGTAAAGTTAAATAGTACATAACCATAAATATGATATATATAAGAATTTCACAATTGATCCAAACAATTTTGAACTATTTTACACGATTGTTTAAAATAATTACATAATTCTTTTGAAATTTAATTGTTTGTCATCCCTACTTACGAACTTACTTACGCCAGTTACCTCCATGGAGCATGTGTCGCCAACCTGGATTCTTCAACCAACTCCGTCTTCAGACTTCTTTTTTAGTTCTAACCGACTGTTATCCATTCTTTTCATGTCTGCTTCCAATTCTAGGCGTTATGTTCTTTAGCCTTACTTTTTCCCTTTGACCTAAAGGATTCCAATCTTCATTGTGGTATAGTACAATTGTCTCATGTTTCCTTCCATCGCAGCTTTTTCTACTGTCGTTGCTATACGATTATCAGTTCTGATGCTCCTCTTCACCTTTTTGATTGCTTCCGTGTATTCAGCTTATGACTTGGCTTTCTCTGCTCCTGTTCGGCTGGTAGTGATTGGTGCCTTCTGGTTCTCCGTTTCTCGAATCTTATCTAGTGTATCCACGAAGATCCTTGTGATGGTACTTCTGGTGTCCCAGAACCTCATAACATGTTGAAGTGATTGTTTCCTTGATCCCTTTCCAGTAGCGGCATCGGCCTCATCACTTTTCCTGACATTCGACTTTAATCATGAGACCTCATAACTCTTCTAAATGACGACCTTGCAACTGCCACGTCAGAGTTTGAATGAAATGAATTACTTGTTCTCTTTAGCGTTTTTTTAGCAAGTTGGTTTTCTACAGGAAGTGAAGAATTTTTTTCCTTATGGCTGAACACAAGTTTATATATTTAATTTACAACAATGAAATAATACTGAAAGCAGGTAACAATCAATGTCAGACCACCATTGAATTCACAGTGATCAAGATTTTGTGTAATGTAATAACTACACTATGCTACAGTGATTAATTTCTACGTTGCATTATAAAAAATGATTAACAGTATATTTTCACGGGAGGTCAGTGTTACATTAATTATGCAAGAATGAACATAATTAAAAACACGAAAGTAAAAGAAATTAGATATTAGTCTGAATATTTTTAAAACAACGGGTTTAATCAAAGTTAAATCCAAACCTACTCCTAAACAGATGACCAAGGTAGCGAGAGTTGTTTTAGTAATTTTGTTTGAATGCGAAAGTCAGGTTTGTTAAGATAGATTCTGAAAACTCCAGCAGTATGATTATAAAGGACACCAAGATAATGTGAGTAGAGCTTTAAAGGTTATCTACCGCATCCCATCAAATTTACTACTGGGTTTACGAGTTCATCTTAAAGAAGTGACTTGCACTAGGCCACGAAAATTTAGATTTTATACCCATCTAGGTATTTTAAATATATTAATTTTATTATGAATTTAATATTGGTCTGCTCATCTTGTTAGTTTATTTGTTATTCGTGACAATGAGAACATTATCAACAGGCTTTTATTAATCATATAAAGTTACCGGTAATAAAAACAATTTCACAGTCGAACAACTATTGCTGACTTCAACTTCAGTCATATTTTGATTATGAGTCTGTCATCTTTTCATCGGTTGTGTGTTTAATGGGAAACGGAAATGATGTAGATGGAAAATTATGTCGACACCAAAATAACATTTCATTTTAGGAGAAGTGCCATATTTCTGTAGAGAATATCTTATGAATTGGAAAGATGAGATTGATATCTTGAAATGAATCATATTTTCCTGAATAGCAAACGAATGTGGTAGTGTCTGACCATAAAAAACCAGAGATTTTAAATTTCTGTTTTATTGTTCCATCAGGTTATTAAATCAAGGTCTTCAGTGTACAAAGAAAGACTTGATTCAAACTCATAACAAATAGATCAGCCACTGTTTATGTATTTTAACTAAATCAACTCTAGTTTAAAAATCTTCTGCTGTTCGAGTTGTTCGTGAAGACTGCATCATCTTTCTTGACAACATTATTAGTGTATACTTCATAAAGAAGTGAGCTAATGGAATCTCTCTACAACTTATTATCACTTTGCTCTTTTGACACCAAATTTAATTAGTTGTTATTCACAATTATCCTGTCATTTTTTGTGCATTTATTTTGGTCACCTTCTACTACAACGTGAACTGTAGTTTTGTTAGTGCATATTATTTTGGTTGTCAGCTAATAGACTGGGTCTATTTCCATAAGTATGTTGATTTTTGATTGACCTCACTGCGATGCTTTCAAGAATTTTCGAGATTGTTTTGTGTTTAATTTGTTTAATATTATGACAGTAATACAGTTTAACCAACTTCTATTGGAGTAAATCAAGATATGTGGTAATTTTGAACGGCTAGTTTCCTTGTTACTACCAGCCTTAATAATATGATTCTAATATCACTTTTACTCTATTCATTCTTCGTGATCAGCTGACCCAGGAAGTGTCAAATTAGGATGAGTAGACGTGAAATTTTCCCACTGTTTGCTGAACCAAAATCACACAAGCCAAAACGCTTCAGGAACCCCTTATTACAAACGTCAAAAGAGGCAGCGAATTGAAAAAAAACGAAAAATTGCGTTTAAATGATGTACTATATTTCTATTTGGTGAATAAAGAAGATCTGCTTTGCTATTTATTAAAGGTGTGACTTTTTACTTACACAGCCTTCTGTTAACATCACTGTTTGAGTAAGACCATAGTAACAGGAGAAAATAAAAGCAAACAAGTATGCTCTAATGTCAATGTTTAATTCTAGTAATTTCACACACTCAGCTTATTTTTAAGGTGTTCTACTCCCACAATCACCATTTTAACTTTCATTTATTAGTCTTTGTTTTAGTCACGTAATCAATTATCCTGTCAATTTATTCTTAAATGTTGACCAGATGACTCATAAAGAATGGTTCTCAAAGATAATTAAAGTGTAAATGAAGAATACTGGTGTAAATTTGAGTTAAAAAATGTTAAAATTACACAACAGATTATAATCATCCGTTATTAATGTTTCTATTATTTCCTACAGAATAGAAATTATGTAGATAATTAGATAATTTTGTTTGATAGTTCATTATTTAATAACCAAATGTGCACAGGTTTATTAAAAAAATGGTAAGTTTCATAGTTTTTAATTGAACACTGAATCACAAAAGTAAAAATGGTGGGACGAAAGACTTTAAAGATAAAAATTTCAAAAACAATCCACTTTCATGATATTTCAATCTAGATTAACTTCGGCAGTCAAATAATTATTACTTTTATTAGCTGTCATATTGTCTGTAGCCGCAACAATTAAGTAAAACCCACATTTATGCTGATATACTTTGAAATATTATTCATGTTGAACATAAATCGAGAAACAAACGTTTTATATTTCATAGATAATACTTAAAATAGGTAATTAATATTTATTTATTAAATGAAATGGGTCAATTCAAACAATTAGAAAACTAATTGCAAATAAACACAAACAAATTTGAGTTGTTTTGACGAGAGTCCATCTGTGAAATTGATCACTTCGTTCATATTTCATATAAATATATGGAAGGACATTTTTTCAGTTAATTGTTATGTTATTCTTAAGACAGATCATTCACAAACGAAATATGTAATGTTTAATCAAATAATTTCAGAAATCTTGCATGTTTTTTTTTTGCTCGTCACCGGCTGATATCACACAGAAAATTTTTATACACCAAAATAACATACGATAATGAAAAATTATCAATAAACTCATTATTTTAAAATTTTTGATACAACTGTTCCTATTTTGAACCTGTCACAAATTCGACAATCTTTAAGTTCAAAAGTTTGAACCGCATGAAATTTAAGGATCAGCCAGCAAAACTATATTGTTTTGTTGCTCTCGACAGACCCTTTAGTTAACATCACATTATGGTGAAAATTACTGTTGAGTTAAACAATTTTTTCCAGTTTGTTCTATGGAAAAAACAAAGTTTTTAGTTTTCGGATCACAAAAAATTTCGTCAAGTCAAAAAACGAATAATTAAGATTCCTTAAATTTTGTTTTGAAAATTCAAACTAGAATGTCCTCATCGTAATCGAAATTCGAAAAGATATAACTGATCCATTCGTAATAGTTATGAGTTATATACAACAAAGGTTTATAAGTATTTTAGGTTAGTGATATGCTTGAAATATTACAAGTTCACCTTTGTCGGTAAACAGAGAGAAGACAGATGATGCAGTGACACGATAGGCTGTTCTAATTCATTTGTTCCCGGTCCAGCTAACTATATCAAGAAGTCTTGATAAGGAGTAGAAAGTGTATTCTACAAGCATCCAGAAAATAGGAGGTTAACAAGCGCGCAAATCGAGCTTATCTATACCTAACAGAAGCGTCCTTGGGAGGGCCACAAAAATATTGAACTAAAATAATCCATCAACCAATGACAGTCAAAGATTTTTCCTGTGGAAAATGTAAGCTGAGGGTCAAATAAACAAATTATACGTGAAAACATAAAAATCCAAAAATTAGGACTCTCAAAGTGAGTTTTGGGGATCTAACGTCCCCAACAGTATATTTGTTTGTTAACTCTCTTCTTTTTTAATGAATACGAAATTAAAGTAATATTTAAATGAAATAAAGGTTTCTGGCAGTATTAAATGACACGGACTGTTTAAAAAATTGGAATATAGTTTAATTCTGTCGAGCGCTGGCGCATCTTTTGAATTTCGCTAAAATATGTCATCAAAAAATTTAACGAAATGATTCTTGAAAAGATCTTAAAACTATAGGGCTACAAATAATGGAAATTAGACAATGTTGACGTAACAAATACGTGTTTATCAAACTTAATTGTAAAATGAATTCGATCTGATCATTTTGCCTCCCACATTTAAATTTACAAAAAAGCTACATTGACTAAAACTTGTATTTTTGCACAAGATGCATAGGATGGAACTAAAGTGACATAACAAAGAGTAATTAACACCATTTCGTTGCAATTTCTTTATCATCATTTTATTTCTGTAATACGACTTTCATCGATTCAGTATAATTCACAGATTTATTGTGTTCTGTAACAACTGTGTTTGGATGCTAAATATTAATCTTGAAAATTATTCTGGAATTTTTAATAAAACAAGAAATTAGTAACAGCATAAACAAAGTAGAGTACAACTCAGCTACTTTAAACGAACCCATCTGCATGGTTCATTACTATAAACGTTTAGTGTTGTTTAAAACAGCAATATTTTTCATTTCAACATAAATAACCGCCTTTAGATTTAGTGAACTTATTGAAATTACTTTAAATAAAATCTATTTTCATGTTTTCTATCGATTGACAAATTCTCGATTAACTGAAAAAATGCAAAGACTAATTGTCTTCATCAATACGTTTAATTCTCAGTTCACAAAGTTTTAATCAGATAGCTAGTAAAAAAAATTCGACACAGGAACTCTGAGCTCATTTTCTAATCATATATAGTCAATTACTTACACATTTTTTCATTTTGTATTTCCATTGAGAATCACAACACCATATTCAGTTTATTTTAATGTCATTTTGATTACTTCAGCATTGATACGAACTATCGTTCATTTTTATTTTTAAACATGTATATCATTATAATGAGCTAAAATGAAAACTATGGCTTATGTTAACATGTTATCAGTAGTATCATATCATGTACGTGAAAATGTATTCTGATAAAAAGGTTCATTTGCAGTTTTATACTTGTTTTGGAAAGATGTAAATAAGTCCATTTTTAAATCATATTTATTTATAAACATTTTCATATAATTGCATTGAGTTAAGTATTCATATCAGTAGATCATATTGGATTTATTTTATATCTGTTTGTAGATAAGAAATAAAGAACAAAACCATCTCCTCATTTCTTTTAGCATTTAACTGACCTACAGTACCTTGACATTTAAACGGTATATATATATATATATATCGACTGTTGATTGTTCACTGTGACATTTACATCAGAATTAAATGAAATTGACAAGATATATCAAATAATAATTTGTCAATAGTCAACCATACTGTCAAGCACTTCTTTCTAGTTCTAGAGCATATACTAATTATTTAGTTGAATTCCTATCTGCTATTCACACAAAATCTTATTTACCCTGACTTTATATATTCATATCCAGATGCTAATGTCAATGTATCAGTTTTACATGTCGTTTTCCTTCGTCATTTATCATTGTGTTATCATTATTTAAACTGAACATCTGGGTACTCTGTAAATGCCACAATAAATAACTCAAACAGTTTACACAGTATATATATTGACAGTATGAAGACATATATATGCACAAGAGAAAATTATTTTACTTTAGAATTATTCATCAGATATTGGAAGCAATTTTAACAACCTTCTTTACCAAATGTGTCAAGATAATAAAATGAGTAACTTCATAAGCTAATATTCGCACGGGATACAGTGGACAACCAGGATGCAGCTGGATAATCTGGACTTTGCAGATGATCTGACTCTACTCAACAAAAAATACAAAAGAAGACGACCAGTGTAGCAGAGGCCTCATCAGAAGCAGGTTTTAACATAAATGAAAGAGAAAATCAAGATTCTCCGATGCAACACAACATGCACCAACCAAATCACTCTTGATAGAGATGCCTTAGAGGACGGTAACACCTTTACTTATCTTGGCAGCATCATCGAAAATCAAGTTGGATCTGATGCGGATGTGAGGGGGCGGATCGGCAAAGCAACGGCTGCATTTCTACAATTAAAGAACATCTGGAACTCAAAAAAACTGTCAAAAAAACAAAAATCAGAATTTTCATTACAAATTTCAAGACAGTTCTACAACATGGAGCGGAAATTTGGAGAACTATGAAAGCCATTATCCAGAAGATTCAAGTATTCACTAATAGTTGTCTACGGAAGATACTTCGGATTCGTTGGCCAGACTCCATTAGCATCAACCTACTATGGGACAGAACCGACCTGTTTCCAGCAGAGGAGGAAATCAGAAAGAAGCGGTGGAAGTGGTTAGGCACACACTGTACAAAGCACAAAACTGCCTCACAAGACAAGCCCTCATTTGAATCCGCACGGACAGAGAAAGGGAGAAAGGCTGAGGACCACATTATGCCGAGAAATGGAGAAAGAGATGAGAAGAATGAACAATAAGTGCACAAAACTAGAAAGGAGGGCCATTGCAGCGTAGGATTGAGAATGCTAGTCAGTGACCTATGCTCGATGGGGTGGGGTAAGAGGAGTAAGTAAGTAAGTAAGTAAGTAGGCGATATGAACTCTAGAAGATTTTTACAGTTCTGTTTAAGTTCACCAACGCGAAATGTATGACTGAATTATGGATATGAAAACATTTAACTACAAGTATTACCAGAATTTCTTCAGAGTAAGCCATAGCCATTGTTATTCCTGCACTGATCATCGATGGTTCACGTAGAGTAATATTCGTTGGCTTTTGTCTTTAGATCCTTTTTATGTTAATTATACTTGTTAATTTAAAATTTTGACTATGTATCACACGTTTTGTTGCTTCTAAATGTAAAATCATGAATCCATCGATGAGAGATGAAAATAAATATGTATAAACAGATGGAATCGTATTTATATTACCATTTACCGTGACAAAGGGAGTTATTAAGAACGTTCTGAATTTGCTCTTTAATAAATTTTTTCACTGTAAATCTGTAATTTAGCACACTGTTTACTTGGTCACACATATCAATGCATCGTCATTTTTTATCACTTAGTTGGAATCTGTTAGTTTCAACTCCGAAACTTAGATTTTTATCAGTTGACAATCTTACTTAGTCTTATTCGGATTTGCCCAGCTGAAGAGTACCAATGGTACGAATCCTATTTTCAGAACTTGATTTCGACGTGACATAGGGAAACAGTATAATAATAGCCGACATACTACCATTCATGTTTGTTTCTTGAAAATAATTGTCAAATAACTTGACCATGATAGATTTTAGGAAAAGGTAGATATATGTGCTGTAAACGTATGATTGAAATAATCAATCTACTAACTGTCACTTATGAACAATGCTGTTATAAAAACGAATTTACACTTAAGTCTGCAGTCAGTCAATTGATGAAATTTGTCTAATTCCTGGTTGTTTTGCTTAAAGTTATAATAGAAATAAAACTGAAATTTCCATCTTTCAGATGGACTATAGATAATTAACCATGGAAAATCTTTTGTATATTAAATATTTTAGTAAACAATTTGAGAAGACGCTTATACGTTTGTATTTTTCATGCCTAGATTATCTGATTTCTAGAAAAAAAAGAAACTTTTAAGCATACATAAATCAAGCAACAGTTAATCACTAATTTCCAAAATTTCCTTTTATCCGGTTATATGTCAACAAAACCGAAACCGAACTAGATAGATTTCCTATATTCTCTTGTGATGTCTGTCTAAAATACAATGTATAAGCATTAATCTGTTGTGGAATTATTAAGCCGAAATTATCCATCTTTAATCCACCTTTATGTGAATGAATATGTTTGATTGTAAATGTTGACTTCATATTAACTTGTAGACTCTAACTATCCGAATTCAGAATGAAGATAAACGAAAATTGCTTGATAGAAATTTCCATCGAATAAATGAATGAAAAAACATAAACTATGTCATATCTAAATACCGAGAAGAGTATTCTTTCCAATTAGGAAGTCTTTTATAAGTATAAACAAGATAGAGAAAAAAAATGTATATATTCTCCAATGTAAACCAAACATATTGCAACTTTCGTATTTATTTTGTTTTGTTTACATTAATAATTTAGGAGAAGAAGTAGTGTAGTAGGTTAAACACGTAAGTGACAATGGATATTAGTTTACTGGATGTGTAAAATAATAGTTTTTATAATAGGTAGATGTATTTTTGTGCACTGGTAATTGGTGTATATCTTCTAACGAGAAATTAAAAATCATTTAAGAAGATTGTGCACAGAAGTTAATAAACCATTAGTTGTGTAAAGAAAAATACTATAATCTACCCTATCCTTCAGAACACAATTCGATAAAATTACCAAACTTATGAAACAATATTCAAGGAGGCTGAATAACACTTTATTAAAATTAAATTGACCACGTAACCAGTTATCTGAACTCATTAGTTCAGTAAAAAAAAACGCTCATGCCTTTGAGGATCAGGTACTGGTCATTCACCTTGAAACGTTACCAAAAGTTAAGTAGGATCATTGACAAGCTTAATCAGAAGACATTCGAATCTTGTCACGCATCACAAATTCACATTTGGTAATGTGATCATAACCCCTTAATTTTATTTTCTCTGTCCTCAAAACTTTTACAAATTATTTTATTGAAATCAACTTGCACATTAAAAAAAGTTAGGAAAGTTTCCAATGTGAACAGTAAAAAAACTGTTACCAATTATTTGAATTTTCCTAAATCAACAAACTCTTTTAAGTAAGAGATTAACTTAGGTTTTCGTATGATTAAACCTCCGAATACTTTGTTTTATTTATTCAAGTAGAAACTTGGCTATTTTTCGTATGAATGAAAAGCTTAACTATCAAAGGGTAAGTTGATGTTATTATGTAACGGATTACTACATTGGTTAACTGTGAAACGGTAGCTGAGAGAGAAGTATGTAAAGTCAAGCGGATAAGATAACTAAATTATAATATGACCATAATGAGCTATAATGTGAAACAGCAGGTTTCTTAAGTTGCATCGTCGTGCAGAAGGTTATTGTTCGTCCTTATAAACTCATAAAACTGATGCCTTTTCATTGACATTGTAACACGGGTAATCAGCAGTCAATGAAGGGCAGAGAGGATCTAAAATCACAACACACAAGGTTAGTTCAACGCCTCACACCAAGAGAGAACACAAAGTTGTTGTCACGGCACTCTTTTTTTGTCTTTGATAAATAATCTGTAAATCTGGATCTGCTGCTTGCAGCGAGGACCAGTCAGTCTCTGTTGCTATACTCAGAATTGCAGCAACGTTATCTGCAGACAAAGGCAGGCGAGAGAGTGCGTCTGCATTGGCTTGTCTATTCCCAGGACGGTACTCGCATGTGAAGTCAAATTCTTGCAACCGTTTCTGCCAGCGTGCTTTTTACAGTAATGGGGTGGGTAGTGTACCGATGTCTTATGAGTCATCCTGTAAGTTTGGAGCACTCAAGGCTTGTTCTTCAGCTTCCAAAGCGTTTGTGTTTGATCGCCCTGAAACAGAAAGAAAACAGGACGAGTTAGCAACATCATGCATAGTGATTTTGGCTACGTTACAATATACTTTTCTCCTTTTTCATTGGTTTCAAAATTATTGATTCAATAAGAGTTAAATTAATTCATTTCACATGGACTCAATGAATTCGTATGTCAGATTATTCAATTAGATTGTTTGAATTAATGTGGGTATTGACTTAACTGTTAAAAAAGTTTAATTTCATTTCTCTTATAAGTGACCAATTTTGCTAAAGCAGAATTTACGTTTACTCATTCTCACAATATATATATATATATATATATATATATATATATATATATTATTGATTCTTTCTAGATTCTAAAAAATGTTCTTTTCAATTACATTTGAAAGTATAAGCTTTCGTAAATTGTGAATTACTGCCGAGTAATCTTGTCGATATCTTCGTTAGCTTAGTTTCATCTTATTTATTATATAATTGTTTTATCATTTTAAAAAGAAATATTACTATTGTGTCGTCTCATTGCATTTAAATTTATAGTTCTGAAGATTTAAAAGGCGCACTGTTTTTGTTATTGGTATGTGTTTCATCGATAGTTTATTTGAAAAAAAGCCATACTTAGATCTGTAAGCCTCATGGTTTTCAGTAATGTTTATCAGCGCTCCAAATTTTGTATATACTTTTCAGTTTGTTTTTCAATTTCGCTAAGAGATACCATTTGTATTCAACAGACAGATTGTCTTTTTTACATTATAGTAAAGAAATATGAACTACTTTGCTACAGAAAATTAATAATTTCAGAAAATTATTCTATATCATAAATCTTCACAACTTCACTTGTTGTATGGACAGTTAGTACTCTTGATTGTAAAGAATATATCTATTGTCATATATTGTGTTGGTAATATAATTATTGTACACCCTTCTACCTTTAGCAAGCCAATATTTTATCAGTATTGAATGAGAAAATTAATGGTACCCACTGGTTAGAAAGCAAACCATACCAGTAGGCAACATCTAGTTTCACAACAACATTGAATCGAATAGAAAGTTTCCAACGCATAGATTGTTCAAACATGATCTACTGTCAACTAAAATCTAAAATTTTGTCCTACTTATAAGCAGCAGTTTTAAACACTGAAAATCAATAGAAATAATTTAAATCTCCCGATTATTTACTACCCATTATTAGTGATAGGCTACAAACTAAAGTTTCATCTTCAAGTATAAAAACATGAACTACAATAGGAGAAAGATAGGTGTGTATTTACTGAGGTTGAAGTTATTTTCCATCTATAAGGCTGAACTTATTTAACAAGTAAAATTTAAAACCTATCGTTTGCTAAACTACATGTCAAAATATATTAGATTTAGGAGATATAAGTCTGATAATTAAATGAGTAGACTAATAAAATGCATTTTTTGCATCAGTAGTAAAATCTGCTTCTCGTAACTTAGTTTGATGTTATTATTGTTTATTTAGAAATGATTACAATGAACTTGACAAAAACTAATGAGAAACTAACAAGGAAAATCACACAAATATCATATAAACATTCAATCATTTCATGTACATAAATATATTGATACATTAAATATATGGAACTGACGTTTTGATAATCATTTAGGCTTATCAAAATCTGTCAGTGTATTTCACACACCATTACGCAATTCGATTATAATCAATCGTTGAAAAATGAAATATGTTATTCGTGCAAACTTAACTCGTGAATTAATGTAGCATTCTCTTGCGAAGAGGGTTGTATGAGATAGATCATTAAGTTAAGTTTTATAGTTTGAAATCAACTTGATAGATAACAAATTTATTATAAATAGACTGGTTGATTGGTAATAAGAAATGAGTTCAGGTTATATTTGAAATTGTATTTGCACCAGTTTACCTATTTATTGATCTAATTGCTAGATATTATTAATATAAGTTCTACTGTACTGGAGAAAGGCAATATGATTTTTAGAAATCAGCTTTAGAATTTAAAAGATGACACAATCATTTATGATTCATGTTTTCGAACAACAAAACAAAAAAATTCATAATTCCCTCCTAAGAAATGGATATGAGAACCACTTCCTTTTGTCGATAAAGCCTTAGTTATCACTAATACTTGAAGTACAATCCATTGTACCAAAGTTTGTGATTCGAACGTAAAAATTGCAACTCAATCAATAGACTGTTGTTTCTATTGAAAAATCTAACACAACTCTGTTAAGTTTAAAGTTCGTTTTAATGTACAAACGAAAATAAATTCAAGCGAACTAAGTATTTATTTAAAAAAATTATTCATCTCAAATGAAATATAAAAGATATTTCACTATCATGTGAATATACAACATTTAATGGCATATATATATATATATATATATATATATATATATATATATATATATATATATATATATATATATATACAATAATCTTGCACAAAACAATTTTTCAATCTATATTTTATGCATACATTTTGTTTATCTTAGTGTAAAGGTGCATGAAAATGTTTGAAAAATAATTCTTATCAATGTTTTTGTTTAAAAATTTGCAGGGGAAACCTTGAAAAATAAAGTAAAATAAACAATAAAAAAAGGAAATGTATTGCACATAATTTACTGTTTAAAAAAAGCATAATTTTATCAGGAACACAAATAACAAACAGTAGAACGGATAAATGACAGACCGATATATATATATATATATATATATATATATATATTTGATTTTTATAACTTGTATCAAACTATTTTCTGTCGGTTGTTTGTTAAAAACAGGAAATTAAAATTATTAGACGATCGAAGGTGAAGAGAAACTATTTTATTGAAGCCATGATGCATTCTTTATGGTTTACTTTCCAAAATATTTGATTACTACAAAGTGGTAATCATAACTGATATCATTCTTACATGATGAGTTGATTTTTATCATGTAGACTGACTGACTGATGTCTTCTGATTTTGTTTAACTAGAACTATGGTTAACTACGAAACAATTACATGCACTGTGAGATTTAAAATATGTCAGGATCTTCTTCATTTTCTTTTTATTTGAAGGATCTTCATGAATTTTTTTAGTTATTATCGGGATGTTCAATCTTTTAAAAATATTCCTAATAAAAATATTCATATGTAAAAACATGACGAGATATTTATGAATGATACGTATGAACAATCTTATGACAATAACATTTATTGGTTATTTATCAGCAGATATATGAAACTTAGAAAATGATCACAGTTGACTGCAAAACACTTTCATCAACAAGAAGAAATCTATCCCCCTTTATTCGATTACTATTATTTAGTTATGCGTATTAACTAACGATACATATAGGATAGAAATGCGATTTGTTCGTTAAAATTACTATTATTCCTTATACAAGCATATCGTGTTTTTAAATCAGATAAACAGCATCATACACTCTCAGGTTAAAAACAGCAACGAACTATCCTAAATCAAATGCAGAAAAACATACATCGTTTTTGTGTGTTTCGTTCAATCATTCTGACCAAAAATAGCACCTTTATCGATTCCTGTTATCACTTACTAAAGAAAATTAGTTGATTAGGGATTATTATTACATTTTAATCAATATGTAGAATGAACATGAAGTTATCTAAATAACACAAAAATGTGAATGTTAAGAATGCTTGACAAACTATTGGTACTATGCATTTGACCAAGCAAAGTGAATTTGTGCTTGCTGAAATCCAGCAGTCAACAAATTCTTGCTTCGTAGGAAAGTTACAAAACTTTAACCTCAAATAATTTGTTCAATTTAAAAGAAAACATTATGTTAAATGCTCAATATCTTAAGATATTATGTTCAATAATTTTTTTTACCTAATTCCATTTCATAGTGTTCATTTTCAAGTAGAATTTACTTCCAAACAGTGACGTTTGTGTCAGTAATGTTTTCAGTTAAGTTGAATAAAATTAATGACAGGCTGTGTTATAATGAAGAAAACATGATTGACGTATTATAACCAACTTGATATTTAATGCGATATACTCCGTCAGTTGGTACACAGAGAATCTAATTTATAATTGTAGTCAGGAAATTAAAAATTCCCAATATGTGTTGAAAAATTAGAAAAAAAAACTAATTTATTCCACTGTACAGTATGGGAATAATGATGAGAATTGTAATGCTTTTTCATTGTCAATAGTGTTGAATAAAAATGAATTTCTGCAAGAGTAGTTATTTTAATATCCTTTATGTATTATTAGTAGATTAGTTTCTACTTATATGATATCCGATTATGATATTAAATAAATTTAAAAAATCTACTAAACATCCGATAGCGTATTGTAATTTAATAAACATCACAAGTCTATCATGTTTACAACAGTTTATCTCTGTTACTTTTATCTGTTAAAAAGTCAACAGTTGAAAATCGGTAAATAAATATTACTGAATATTTCAGTACGTAGACATTTTTGTTTTTTAGATCTACCTAAATGTATAGACAAAAGACCTAGCTATATATAAATGCTACACAATACTATATATGGAAGTTTATTAGTTGTATCCGAGGTTGATCATAGGTAAACACTCATAGTCAGATGGGGAGCAGTAGACACCCATTTCGTCCAAGAACATGACCCTTTAGTAATATGTGTCCATGATCCATAGTGGACTGAATCTTGGGACCTTCGGGTCTCGCTGCCAGATTTTAGCCCACAAATGATGTGATAACCGACTATTTATTTTGTTAACTCCAGTCGATTGGCTAGAACGCAGAAGCATCCTTAATGCTACAGTGGACAACTGTCTAATACACAACTTGGTTGTACTGCACTAGTCACGGCCGTCCACTAGAATTCTGAGTGTAACCTTCTGAAATCAGTCACCAGTAGACACATTATGAAACTGTACTCAACTGACGCCAATTCAGGTGCTTTTGTTGAAATCATAAACCGCAGAACCAAGTAGAATCTTTGGCATATAATAATGAAACTAATTTGTACTCATCATGGCATCAACTCTCATTTCATTCAACCAATTACTATTTTAATTTTCTGATTTTCATATTGTTGTATTTCAAGAATAAAGAATCTTCTCAGGAAACATAGTGAAGCCACCATTATTTCAGATAAATATAGCTTCATCGTTCAGACAAATTCTTAGAAGACAGTATAATCCTTGTTAGAAACCTTTGGTCATAAGAAAGTAAGGAATAGTTATTCCATATTGATTTTCATATATTTTCCTCATCACACGATTGGTCCCATTAGGTGTGGTTACCTCATAGCAATTCAGGAGTTTAAAACTGACCAATGCTGGAGTATTTCTGAATGAGATTTTGCTTACGTGACAAATGTAATATAAATGAACATATTCAAAATGCGCATTATGCAATGTGAATAAAGGTTTGTTGTTACACCAGTCTTCCTCTAATGTAAATTCGAAAAATTCTTCTGTCCAAATACTACTTTTCATGTGATCATTAACTTTAAGTCCAGTATAGTAATATTTAGTTAAATTTTCGATTCTTTGTCTTATTTAGTACCGAAATTCCCTAAAAATAAATCATTTGTTATATTTAGTCATGTTTTCGTTTTACTATGTTTCGAATATTACAAAAACATAAACAAACATCAGATAGTAAAAATATTAGAATGATATTTCCGGATCCATTACGGAATTGTTGAAATTTTCTATTAAAATCTACATACAAAACAAGGAATCATAAACACAGTACATTTATGTGTTATACTTTTTGCTGGTGATTTTTGTAACCAAACGAATAATCATAACAGATTTCAATTTAATGAAAAGAGTTCATTCTCGTAAATTTTTAGACATCTGAATAAACGTGAAATTTCCAATACAAACTCTATGAATTATTCAAACTGAAAATTTGTCATTCAGTAGTTTCATAGTAGAAAAATTTGATATTTTGGGAGCTTCACAGATTAGTCAAGAGCTGGAAGATTTATTTTCTAACTATACCGAGCGAATCACTTGTCAGGCTCACAAAATCCGCACTAATTTAACATAAAAATATTTACTCTTTACTTTCATTATTTATCTCAGGCTATTTATATATAATTGTTCATTATGCTTCGAACATTAACCATGCATGGGCCATCTTAACAAACAGATTAGTATGGGTAATAAGAATAAGAAAAGCAGTAAAATCTTAGTTTGTATTATTTATGTACAAAGATTGTTGACGAATCAGCAAGTGGAAAACCCATAAATTATGTATGATCTGCGTTTTAGTCTAAAGCCGATACATTCAATGTAGCGCTAGAAGACACAGTAACATAGGTACATAAATTTCATCACAAGACACTCAAGTGATAAAAATATTTGTTTACTTTAAACTTTTAAATACTTGACTGCATAATGTCTCACAGCTGTAAAAATGTAATATAAAATCCATAGTACACATTTTGGTTTCAGTAATAAAATTACTTCACCTCTTTTTAAATCAACTAAGTAAACTTCTGTTACAAATGTAATGTTTATTGAAAATTAATTTATGCCATAAAAGTCAGTATTTTATTGCTTCCGAATTTACTAGCAATTTATTTTATGTTGAATGTCGTTATAACTTCAATTTGTCTGGTTTGTATTTTTTAATAGTTTACATTAAAATGGAAACATGAATATGTCATAGTACGATAATTATTGAAAAAAGTCACATAAATTGTTTTCAAATTACACTGTAAGTTAGAATGAAATTAGTTTTTAAAGGTATTTAGGTGTTTTCCACTGGTAATAAAACTCGATAGGTGATATATATATATATATATTTTATGATCCTCATACAAATGATATAGTATGATAGCGAAAGATTCATAAAACATCAACTGAAATAACAAACGATAATGCCTCAATATCGTGTTTCATTCTTGACAAAACATGATTTGATCATAAATTGCAATTCAAACTAATTGCAAAGCTAAAACAAACGTTGAAAATATTTTTATCTATTAACTAATTTGTTTAATAAATGTATATTTTATGATCTGAATCTCAAAATTGTGATAAAGTTGTGAAATAAATTATTTATTGTGATATTTGGAATCTTTTTAGATATCAATGTTACAGCGCTCTTAAATGAATGCTTTTAAGCTCCATTTCTCCGATGACATCTGTTTTACTAACATTTCATGATAAGCATAAATAAATAAACAGGCCATACTTTTGTATGTTTCATTCAAATTGTTATGTGTTTTTATGCATTGAAGTCATAGTCGATTCTTAAGGTGGAAAAATTACATTAAATTAATGCACTCTTAAATAATACTATCGACAAAAAATCCAGAACACTGTATTATATATTTATGCTATTAGTTTAAAGTGTACAAACTTTTATGAACTAGCTTATTTCAACGCATGAGCTACATCGATTTTTATAATGATAATAACTATATAAGGGCCTATTATTGATATATTTGAAAATGCATCACGGAGTTGTGAAGATTGTTAAGTTACACATTTTTGAAACCATGAATCGATCAATGTTAGACCACCAGTAGAAACCTGGAAGTACTGGACGGCCATTCCCGCCTGGTATGGGACTCATCAGCGAAGCTCATCCACGACTCCTGCACCCCACAGGATTCAAATCCAGGACCTTCAGTCTTGTGTATAAACACTTAACTTCTGGACCACTGAGTTGGTAAACAACGGTGTTAATGTCTAACTTGATCAATTCACGGAGTTGCGCAACCTCATACACAGTCTTCAGCAGCTAATGTCTACACCCGAAAAGGTTGAAGTTCACTGGTCACGACTTCCCACTAGAACTCGGAGAAGATTACTCACGAAGCTAGTCACCAGTGAGCACAGGTAACTGCATTAAGGGGTTGTGAAGATTGTTAAATTACACATTTTGAGTCCATGAATGGACGCACACTACTGATGAGTCCCATACCAGGCGGGAATGGCCGTCCAGTACTTCCAGGTTTCTAGTGGTTGTCTAACATTGGTCGATTATCGGCTTCAAAACATTTGAAAGTGCATGACTTTTAACAATTACCTAGCAAACATTAGAGTTGCATTATTTCTACATTTTTAGCCGTCATCAAATTCTCTTGTTACTTGTCAGCATATTAGCTGTAGTGATATTGCTTTTCACTTTATTGCTATCATAAACGAGGGTAATTCTATTCAGGTTCATCTAGGTCATAAAGCATTTGGATTTCTTCGTTATCTCTATTTTAATATCACCTGGATTAAATTACCGATAGTCTGCCTGTTCGGACACCTAATATTATGGTTATCCACTGTCACTTTGGTTCTCAAAATTGCGCAAACTTGTTAGCTTTATAGAATAAGTTGTACACTTAATCCTTTTTTACAAATAGATTCAATTGAATTCAAATACATCACATTTTTACAGATCAATTCCGTCAGCTCATGGTTCTATTAAAATTTATGAAAAAAGCAAACTAATTGCTTTAAATAAGAAATGTGTTTGTGACCAAATTATTTACACATTTTGAAACCATGGATCGGTCGATGTTAGACCACCATTAGAAACCTGGAAGCCCTGGACGGCCGTTTCGTCCTGGTATGGGACTCATCAGCAGTGCGCATCCACGATTCCTGCACCCCGCAAGATTCGAACCCAGGACTTTCGGTCTTGTGAATGGACGCCTAACCTCTGGACCACTGAATCGGTATCTAACGGTGTTAATGTCACCTGGAAGAAGTCCTTCCAGGTTTCTACTGGTGGTCTAACATTGATCGATTCATGGTTTCAAAAATGTGTAACTTAACAATGTTCACACCCCGGAATACTATATTATTTAGACAAGAATATGAAAATAATTCTATTCACTTACTCGAGGTCGAAATTTATTACAGGTAATTTGTCATTTTATTTCATATATATATCTACAGCATAAATAATAAGAAAAGTTAATTATAGTCATGTTATTGTTTTAATGATTATTAATTTTAATGTGGTATACAAATTAGTTGATTTCATCTTGATAAACAATACTGTTTGTTAACTGATTCTATCATCAAGCCATATTTTCTCGTCTATATATATCAAGTTGACTGAGTGATAACAGTTGCTCTGTGTGTGTAATTCAGACAATGACAGTCTCAGTCATTAGATCATTCTGTGTTCTGTTCTTCATTAAAATTATGTTCATAGATTTGTTTGTTAACTAATAATATAATTGCCAATATTATTAACATTATTGGAACAGCTGACACGTTAAAAATGATTAATCATTCATAGTAAATGAATAAAGCTGATCAAGACATAAAGATAAATGAAGAAAAATAATTATATATATATATATATATATATATATATATATATATATATATATATATGTGAAAATGATAATGGTGTATTTGTTTCAGACCATAATAATTTGTCAACTTATTATTAATATTAATATGTGTTGTTTCAGCCATGTACGTGCTTCTCCACATGTAACATGGGGAAAGAGAAACGAGTAATCATATATTTTTGTTTTTCAATGTCTAACCATGATTGAAAAACAGCATTCCACTAGGATACTTTTTTCATTTTAGTGGGAGGAGTAAACGACTAAAGTTTTGTGTATTACAAGTTGATGCTTGATGTTTTCACAGATTTTAAGTGTTATAATGGGTTTTTTTTAATCGTTAGAACTAAGGTGTTGTGTTAATTTACTAGTTAAACTTGAGTTTTTATAGTCGAAACGTTTGTTGTAATCTTTTCTATGGCAAATTACTGAATAAAATGATGAATGACAGTAATATAAAAGAGATAATTTCTTAATGATTAAAAAACTGGAATCTACATTTTGTGTAGAAATTTATTGTCTCCTCACAATTTTAAGGTTGAACTGTTTTACTTCTGTTAAGTGAATTGGCTATCAGTTCACTTACCTCAAACAAAACGTCACTGATAACTGAATGCGTTTTTTATTGATAATACTGGGGTTAACTTTCGTAAAGCTTCAACTATCAAACCAGCTGGGTTCGAATCCTTCGATGTGTTGGAGTCGTGGACGCGCACTGCTGATGAGTCTCCTGCCAGGACAAGATGGCCGTCCACTGCTTCCAGGTATTTAATGATGGTCTAAGATTGATCGATTCATGGTTTCGAAAACGTGTAACTTAACAATCTGCACAACCCCGTAATGTTTTACTTTAGTTAGTAGGATGGGAAAGAAAATTAGGTTCACAGTGCTGAATTCATGGTTGTGAACTGTTAGCACAGAGCACGAACGTATTATAGTTTCAGCAATCTTCGGTTAAGGAGCAAGTCATTTTCGAGACGAGATTAACTACTCTCAGTTTTCTACCTTAAACGTTTAAACATTCATTACGTTTAGCTGTAGTGTTCAGCGATTCGTATGTCAGATGAAGAGATGTCATGGTATCATTTCTGTCAATGATCAATATTTTGGCCAAAAACTTTGTTAGATAGAGGAAATCATATGTACTTTCATACAAGTTAAACCAAATGTAGTGAGCTAATCTTCAACAATGAAAAACATAACTTCTATCTTATTATGCTGAAATATATCCACACGATGTGAGTTACTAAAGGATTAACTGAAAATGTAATACTATTCAAATACCAGTCTGTAGTCTTCGTTTGAATTAGTGCTATGAATCGAATTTTCAAGTTAAATATATACGTTGGGTGTATCCTATGCACTGACAGTATTTAGGCAGTGAACAAATTTGTATTTGATATCACACAGATGATGAACTATCTATCGAATTCCATTGTGAAGTGACATCCGAACAAATTAAACTGTAAATAAAGTAATAAAGACTGATCTAGCCTAGTATTTTTAGGATACACTACCAACTTGAACACTCACAGTAGCACAAAGCACAGTTCACTGGATTCTAAAATGGAGTACTGTGACAATACCATTGATTACCATGTGCTTACATTATTTAGCAGGAAACGACTATTATCAGCACTTACGACTGTCAGCAATACCACTCTATTTTTTTATAACGCTGCAAATATAAAGGGAGGAGGAATTCAATTTTCGGTGAAAGGTGTATACCGACGACTAGTCAAGGTCCTTTCAAACCTGACAACATTACTTTACCATTTTATCTCTTATCGATACTACTGATTGAGACTAACCATGTAACTATGTACACAATCTCATCTTCAAACAGAAAATATTGATCTAACGTGATATGTATTACCAATATCGTAGTTGAAATATTTCGCTATCCAATCTCTCATCTGACTCAACTATCACCTATCAAAATTCTAATCAATTTAATTCATCTGAACATTTCCCTTTTTTTCACTACAAATTACTTGATATTATCGCATTAGTTTTTCTATCTAATTCCTATGAAAGTACATAGAACTCCTGTTTTCATTATACCACCTAGTAGGATATACAGTATTTCTCTTGATTTATGCTTACCGATTGCTAAGAGTTAAGCTTTAGATCAAAAAGGTTATTACATTAATCTCATTTTGATTTAACTATTTTTTAGTCCCTATGACTACTGTCAACAAACCTAGAAAACAATAGAAAAGATTAAAGTTAAACACTACTACTAATATCTCTTTTCAGTAATCAATTAATCAAAATCATTACACAAAGTAGTGTAGGTAGTGTGGTGCTGTGTTGCGAACTACTTATAAGTAGTATATAGCGTGAGCGTCAACGTAAAGTCTGGTAGCATAATATGGGGGGAAGATCAAGAAAGGAAGAGTCAGAAAACAATGGAATTTGTATGAAACGCATGAAGAGTGACAATGGATTGATGTTTGGCAACAGGAACAGTCCAGTTCCATAGTATGAACTGATCTTTTGCAAATGAACGATTTACGATATGGTTTTCCGATTTTACTGACTAACTCTGTAATTTTCGTTAAATACAATTCGGTTGCCCCCACCTGTGTTCTCATTCACTACAGGTAGCATTTGATTTCTGTAAGTGAGTAGAAAAATGATGACAATAATATCCATTTTCAGTGAATGAATCATTTATAGATATTTTATATTCGCTTCTATATTTATGATTAATATATCTGTTCATATGATACTACTTGAAAAGGGAGATTATCATTACCACAACCTGAATATTAGTTTTACAAATTAAAATAATATGTTAGACAGTAACATTACTATAGGGAATACCACTTAAAAAAGAATGTTCGAAATACAATATATTCTTTTAAAATAATAACCTTTTATAGTGAATGTAGCTTGTTATCTATGTTCAACAACATCATGTATAGAATATCCGACAGCGACTAAAAGCAGCCATAGAGAAAACATACAACGCTGCTAAACTGATTATAATTGAAAAGACCTAAACGTTTCTCGAATGATTATATCATATTCCACTGCATTTATCAATTTATATGTTTGTGTGGACACACACATACATAGGGAGGAGTAATCGGACTCTACAATCAAGGATTATGGAACATGTGCCTAAGTGGCTTCAAAATCAATTAACGTCAGATGAGCCGATTAACGTGGGAAACAGAAAACCATGTTCATCGATCGTAAAACACATAATTGAGACAGGGCATAAGACTGACATCAAGACAGCCTTCAAAACACTGTATAGAAATGGTGAAGGAGGAATTTTGAGGTTCATGAAGGCCTTGGCTATTCGTAAATTAAAGCCCCCCTTATGTGTACCTAAACAATTTTTCATAACCTTGCGTTTACCCTGGTAATCATTAAGCCCAGGGTAATGTGACAATTTTCTACCCTTTCTTAATCTTTTCATATTACGTTAATTTTCTCTCACCTTAACGTCTATTTGAACTTTTATTTAATTGACCATTTATTAATCTACATATAAAATGAGTTGACAAGTGAATACATGTGACCAGATTGTTCGAAATGTATAGCGCAAATACGTCACATTTTTCCGATCAATTACGTCTTTTCATTGTTCTATCACAAAAGATATTTTTAGTCTTGCTAATCAGCTAACAACAATATATCAAATAATGGCTAATTTCAATAAGACATATTTACACAGTGAAATAATAAACAACTGTTTAATCAATCATGTTACTGGATTAAGTAATCGGGATAATGCTCACTAGAGATAGTAATCCCTACAATTATTATTAACTTTTCATTCAATGCTCAACTTATTAGAAACTGTCAAGTCTAACCTTGGTATTTGTTGGGGATGTTAGATCCCCAAAACTCGCTTCATAAATGCCTTATATTGGATTTCACGTTTGCGAGCATGGGGTGATCAGTTGACCTTGAGATTTCGTTTCCCATAAGGAAAACCCATGGTTGTGATTGGCTGCAAGGTATTTTAGTGTGCTATTGTCGTAACTGCCCCAAGGACGTTTCCATGATGTATAAATAAACGAGAGTTGTGTGCTTGATTGTATTGTGATTGCTGGGTGTTTGTACAATATACTTTCGATGCTTACAAAGCCTTTTATCTTTAGCTTGGGATTCAATGTAGCCTATCTGGAAGCTGGGTCATTGTCTCGTTCTCGTTTATCGACAAAGGTGAACTCGTAATAGCTTCAAGCGTACTCAGTGACGAACTTATCAGTATTGATACCTAGAAATTTCTATAATCTGGATAACTTGTTACGAGAAAACCGGTGTCATTACGTGAGCCAGAATAACAAATGACAGTTCTTGGAAATAAGTGTTTTTTATTAGAAATTTACATTGGCAAGCTAATTTCCACCTCAAGAATTTATAGTGATTGCAAAATTAACTGGTTACTTCATTTAGTGTTAGAAATTAACAATGAGCATTTTCCTTAAAACGAATATTGATTTTTTAAGAAAGCATATTTGAACATAATGAATGGAGGCAAATGATGATTAGCACAATATAACTTAGTGTATAATTATTAGTAGTTTTGAGTAACTTTCAGAGAAAAGATTTCAATAATTCATATCTTTATCGCTTTTAAAATTTTTGTTTATCAATATTTTCAAATAATTTTAAAATACATTTTTGGAATTAAAAAAAACAATTATTCCACCGAATATTTTCATTTTCTTCTGATATATTTAACTTTTTTGTTGGTAGAATACTTTCATTTTAAGTTATTCCAAATTTGTCACTAATTTGTTATAAAGAGTATTTGTTTTCTTATAGAATTCGTGATTATCACTGTCAAAATATCTTCATTTCAATTTAATGACACTCATATTTACTTTATTTATACTAATGATGATATCGTTCCCACATTTCATTCAACAGCTATTTATTATTATTAATATTGTTTTATATGGTTAAACATTAAATCGCAATTAAACAGTCTGTAATTTTACTATGTTTTAGCGGCTCACAAATGGACTTCAATGTGGACGAATTATCGAGTGTGTGATGAAAAAAATCTTCCTTTCCCCTTCCGTGTATTACACATAAGTTAACCCCGTTTGTGCGATGTCGGTAGTAAGAAGCAAAATACAGTGTTGCGCCTGAATTTATTTCGTGTAATCATTTATGCAGAGAAACATGAGAAGAGAAGCGACCGAGCAAAACGAAGCGAGTTGGAGAAGGCAAGTGATCCAAACTCTCCATAACCTGAAGAATTACTAAGTATTTATAGTGAAGCAATAATAGGTTCGACATGTCATAAGCTAGTAAGCATCCACACACAATCAAATATCATCATCATCAACAACAACAGCAACGTAGAACTTTGAAAGTAAGTACAGCAGTTCAAGTTGCCATACCACATTAACACGGAGATTTAATTGTCAATTCAAATCCAATAGTAGTACAATCAAATATACAATAATCGATACTATTATCGAATAATTTAAACGACTAATCATTGAAGTATAAAGAATAAATGGTGAGACATATATTGTTAAAAATGAGCTCATCTAAAAGAAATTCCTTTGATTAAACAACGACTCCATAATTTTTTAACTAATCAATGTAATGTTATCTGCTTTAATAAAATTAATCAAACACAAATATTTTCGCTTTCCAATCGAACTGATCACATACTGATTGGCTAGTTCAGTTCACAATAAAAATACTGGAGAATATCAAAAGGAGAAAGCCGACTAATTATTTAGTAACTTATACAGAATCAAATAGAAAATTTTATATTATTTCAGTGGTTGTCGAAAATATGTTGCCCATTTTGGTTGTTTAACTTTTTGTAGTCATCCACATTTTAACTGTTTTCGGTTTCAAGTAAAATGCTTTTAAAAGTTAATGCATGACGTACTTTTTACCATCATACAGAGAGCTAGTAATAAACACCTTTATCAATATCCAAGCTCATCGTTTATTGACAACACTGATTACCTTTAATATTTATTGATATTTGATTGCGTTGGTATGGGGGGTTCCGGTCTTCCTCAAGAAGGATATAAGTTCTCAAGGATCCGTATGAAAACCCGTGCAGAATGTGGAATAAACGCAATTTAGATGTGATTTAAAAAGTTTTATATAATCTTGTAAATTTTGATTCGTCTAACGATAGATATTACGCAGTCTTTTGGGTGTTTATTCTTTCACCGTTATTGTTGAATAAATAATATATTTGGTTTCCTTTGAAATTTACTTTGATATGAACTATTTGCATTGTGGTTAGCCAATTTACTGGTATCTAATTCCGTTACTCTTGTGTGTTCACATCACTAACTTCAAACACAAACTTGAACATCAGCTTGAATTACTTAAAATATGTACAATTTCTCACACTTTACTTTCATTGAAAAGAATATAGTGAATAGAGCTTATATTTCACTTTTATATACAGGATTCACTTATTATACTACAAAATCATAAGGTATGAGTTAAATTGCGTAGAAAATCTACTAAATGCGAAAGAGATCTAGCCTAGGTTTATTTGTCGATTTTCAATTGATACCCCTAAACAAACAGTAGTATACTAAGTGTTTTAGTACACATTCGATCATATAGACTACTCAATGTGATATTGATATTTACAGATAAAACGAAAGTTTCATTTTTTTTTACTTGTAATGTGTGAATTTCATGTACAAACATAAAATTAGTGTTAAGAAAAACATAAAGAGAATATTGGTGAATCAATTGTCAATTATTCGCTTAGTAATTTCAAAAATGACGCTGAAAACAAGCGACATTGAAGACAAAAATAAAATTTAAAACAATAGAATATTGTCAACTTTTTAATGACTTGTTTTCTTTTTAAAAAAAAATTCATACAATGTATTGTATTTTGTTTTGAATCAAATGATAATTTCGCTTTTCACTTTCATACTGTTGTTACTGACTGTCATTTTCAACTGTAAATTTCTTTCAGTTGTGTTTTATGTGCCAGTTCTTGTTGGACAATCTCCAAGATGAAATATATAATTGTCTTTTCTGTTTTTTATATCTTTTCAAACAATAGAATAATTGGTATGCAACAAATACGCTGACAATGCATTTGAGCAAAATTAATTTTTAATTACACACTTGATAGTAGATAAATGAATTTTCTTTGAAAACAGTCAACATACACATTACCAATATTCGTCACATTGTCAAAGTTGAAAAAGGAATTGAATTGGCATTATGAAAGAAATTTGAGCACCATAGTAACAATAAGTGACAAACTAAGATATATATTTATTTTTTTTATCTTTCTATATTTAAGTAGAATAATTTTTTTTGTAAACATTGTTTTTATATAACAATCATGTTTTTTTTCTCTGTTCCATTCAGTATATGTATCCATTTCTGTCAGATTAACAAAGGGAGAAGAGACAATGTATGGTTTGTAACACCTAGTTCTCTTTTGATACTACATTTCCGGAAACATTCTAAACGTATGTCATTTAATCTTAAGTTGTTACGTACCTGTATAGGTTAAAGTTGTCATATCACACATTAGCGTACTAAGATAAAATTATCAAAATAGATTCCAATGTAATGAAAATAGTCACAGCACCTGTAGTAGTAGAAATGAGAAAAAAAATGACATCGGGGAATTAGTCACTGATACTCTGAGGAGAGACAAAGAGTGAATTCATTTGTACCACTGTAAACGGAAACTCTGCCTGGAGTCCCTCTGGGGCTACACGTAAATCATAGTTTTCAATACAAATGTCAAGACAGTTCTACTGTATAGAGCGAAAACTTGGAGAACTACGAAAGTCATCATTCATAAGATACAAGTGTTTATTAACAGTTGTCTGTTGGTAAGACGACATCAGCAACAATCTACTGTGGAAGAGATCAAACCAGA
This sequence comes from Schistosoma turkestanicum, assembly GCA_944470395.2. Classification (NCBI taxonomy): domain Eukaryota; kingdom Metazoa; phylum Platyhelminthes; class Trematoda; order Strigeidida; family Schistosomatidae; genus Schistosoma; species Schistosoma turkestanicum. The sequence continues at coordinate 18,229,599 of OX103979.1, forward strand.
TTCCTGTGGGGGAAGAAATCAGGAAGAAGCGGTGGAAGTAGATAGGACACACAGTGCGGAAAACACTCAACTGCCTCACAAGACAAGCTCTCACTTGGAACCCTCAAGGTCAAAGGAAAAGAGGAAGGCTGAGGAACACATTACGCCAAGGAATAGAGTTAGATACGAGAAGAATGAACAAAAATTAGACAGAACTGAAGAGGGAAGCCCAGGACAGAGTAGGCTGGAGAATACTGGTCGGCGGCCTATGCTACATTGGGGAAAGAGGCGTTAGCAAGTAAGTAAGTTAATAGTTTAAACGGATCTGAGGTATGTCATTCAAGATCTCAAACCATTGTTCTTGATAATCAAGCGGAACCTGTGGTGGTAGATTTTGTCTACTATTATGGCTCAGTCAAATTGTTATTGACTTTATCAACTGGTGACCCATATTATTTTTTGGCTGCCTTTAGGTTTTTTCCCAATTCATTCCTGAACTAGACAAAGTTTTTTAGTCTTCACAACCAGGTTTCACGCACGATATAAAACAGAGTGAGATGTTATGCAGTAAACTTTTAGTTTATTTAGAAGATAGACATCTCATTTAGGTTACTAGTCACGTAACTTGTCTAGGATCAATTGATAATTACATAGTATTTTTTTACGTGCTTGCTAAATTTCGCCTGTTACCCTCAATGAAGCGAATGTCGATTGTATTTCCGTGGACTGCATTAAATATATAACTTCTGACTATTTAAAAGGAATAAATATGTATGTCGTCTTTAAGTAGATCTGATACTAAATATTAAAATGAAATTAGTGGAAATTTTATGATCTGTACAAGGAATAGGACAAATAAGCGTTATCGAACGAACAAAAGATTAGTGCTGTCAAGCAATATTTTACGATACAATGAAGCTCTCTTGAAGATGTAGTTAACTAGAACGACCATTCAAAAACACTGAAAGAAAAGCAATCACCGACATTCAAGGGCAGCGAAACAGATGGATAGAGAAAATTTGAATAGATCAACCACACCGAATCCACTCAACAACGAAGCACCACCCACAGATCTCGCAAATGATGTTGACCAACCAACACTGAAGAGATCAGCATAGCCATTAGATAAATCGAAGTGGTGACTCAAAAGGATCAGACGATGTACCAACTAAGGCAATTGAACTAAACATGGCAGTAACTGCAGAGACATTCCACGTCCTCTTCGAAAGATTTGGGAGGAAGAAAAAGTAATAATAGACTGGAAAGAAGGACTAGAAGGAAGCTTGCTAACCCAATCATTATTGCTGATAACAGCTGTGAGAGATGCATTCAGCTGTCGGTGTAATCTCTCTGCCATATAAGATGTTGTACGTATACGTTTAATGCCAAGAAGTTCTGTAAGTTGTTGAAAAAGGTGACTTTCGAATTGGGCTCCTCTATCGGTTGTAATATTAGCAGGCACTCCATAATATGAGATCCAATGTTCAACTAAGGTTTTAGCTACGGTCTGTGCTGAAATATCTTTTATGGGCACTGCTACAGGTCATCGCGTGAATCTGTCGATGCAGATAAAAATATAACTGAAGCCATTTGAAATCGGCAGTGGTCCCACAATATCGATATGTACATGCTCGAACCGGCTGTCTGGATGATGGAAAGGACCTACTGCTGATCTTGTGTGACGATGAACTTTAACTTCTGGCATTTTATGCATGCCTGCGTCCAATTACGAACATCTCGGTTCATACTTGGCCATACAAAACGCTCGCTGATCAGACTGATCGTGGCCTTAATTCCAGGATGTGATATATTATGCATAGTTTCGAAAACTTTTCGTCTAAATGGCATCGGAATAAACGGTCGTGGTCGGCCTGTAGAAATATCACACATTAGGTTTACCTTGCCGTATGGAGTTTCTCGGAGTACTAAAGAAGTTGTACTGGATTATCTTAGCCTGCTTAGCTCAACATCCATATTTTGCAACGCTGCGAGTTTGTGATAGTCAATGTCAGATTGGATGAGAGCATTGACCATCGTTCTTGATAATGCATCTGCTACTTCGTTATTATGACCTTTAATATATTGTATGCCAGATGTAAATTGGAAAATAAATTCCAATTGTCGAATTTCCCTCGGTGAATAGTTGTGTATACTGTGAAAATGGTGCCCTCAAGCATATGTCGAAAGTGCTTTATTGCCAAATAAATTGCTAGCAGTTCTCTTCCGAACGTACTGTATCCCGTTTGTGTGGGATTTAATCTTTTAGAAAAGAATGAAATTGGTGTGTCGTTTACAAACTGCTGTAACACGGCCCCAACAGCGATGTCCGACGAGTCATTCATGACGGCTAATGGAGCTTCTTTTTTTCGTCGTACTAACACTGTCCTCTCATTTAGTACGCGCTTAGCGTTCTCGAACGCCTGTATGGCGTCTGCTGACAAGTGAAATTTTCGGACACGTCCTCGCAAAGCATCTGTTAACGGTTGCATTATTGTTGCGCAATAGATAGAGGAGCCCAATTCGAAAGTCGCCTTTTTCAACAACACAGAACAGACTTACGGAACAGCAGCAGTTTAGCAATTGTATGTATAATGACGTTAGGTGTGAATGTTAATATTGTCAAAATATTTTCAATAATATGGATGAAAAAATAAAGGTGAAATGAAAATACGATAATAGTATTCAGCAAACGTAATTAAAGTCCACAATAATAAATCGAATGGAGACGGAGACGAATTCCTTTGAAGTCGTAGGAAACGGGCTCACCAATTTATTGTGGCGTTAGACTTTCGTTATCTTCGACTTCCCGTATATCTCCGTCTTGATGATCGCTACGACAGAACACGAGTCCTTGCCACAATTTCTTTATTATTTAAATTATTTAATGATCGATACAAATATAGGGTTTAATTCAAATATGTATAGCCGATATTGACATCGAATTATTCAAACTGTTAATCGATACAGCTAGTCAAATAACTATATGTGTAGGTGGTAAGTGATACCCAAGCGTACATGCGCATACAAGATCAACAATGATAAAAGTACAAGATATATGAGGTGCTACACGCTCACCCATTCTCTTTCTCCTGAAGGTTGACTGGATTATGAAGACGTCAACATGTTGAGGGAAGCATTGAATACAATGGGAAATTCGGATGCAACAAAACAATCAGGACTTCACAGATGATCTAGCTGTTCTATCCCACACACAATAACAAATGCACATGAAGACCGATTGTGTAACAGCAGCATCCCCTGAAGCAGAAGTTCTCAACATGTACAAGGTAAAAAGAAAGATCTTACGATATAAGACAACATGCACCATTGAACGTCAAAACATTCGCTCTATTGTATGGAGTAGGAAGTTCGCGAACCTAGAAAACCATCATCCATAAGGTATAAGTGTTTATTAAAAGTTGTCCACCTCCACATCAGCAACAACTTACTGTGGAAAAGTACAAACCAGCTTCCAGCTAAGCGAGAAATCGGGAGAAGTTTCTGTCAGTGGATAAGAAACATTGCGGAAATCACAGAAAATGGGATCAGGGTGCCAGCACTAACTAAGGATCCTCAAGGACAAAGGAAAAGTGGTAGATCAAGGAACGAACTGTACAGAGAATTAAAAATCCACGTAAAAAGAATGAATGAAGATTGGTTAGAAGTGAAAAGGAGATCCTAGGACAGAATTTGTTGAAAAATCCTGCTTTGAAACCTACGCCATATGGGGAATAACAGCGTGATTAAGAAAGAAAGCAAGTTATCAACTTCTTATCACTTGTTCTTCTGTGAATACAGATTACTAAAATCAATCACGTCGAGGAAAAACCTAGAAATGAATTCTTCCAGTCTATGGAGAAAAGTAATATTTATTTAATCCGACTTTAAACTTCTGACATTTTATTTGTGCATTTAAACATTTAGTAATACTACCAAGATAGGAACTTGAGAGCAGAAGGTTTCACAAAGAATCTCAGCATATTAATCAGTCAGTCATGATATATGACACATCAGAACATATTCAAAAATATATATATTTGCTGTCATTTAAAATATTTTAATCTGCATTTCGGACTTTGATTACTTAGGACTAAACGATCGATTTGCTAAGTCATGAATTTAACAACCTTTTTAATTACGTCGTTTGATAAGCTCAAATATTTTTTGATTGTGAACTAATAAAGCTTCAAGTAAAACTGTCAAATGCTTTTCTCTGTTCTTAATAAGCTTATTGAAGATTTCTCCGTCAAACATAATCTTACGTAGTGTCCAATCAATAAACTGCAACATAAATATCCTAAACCGCAAACAATAAACGAAGTAAAAAACTACTCATATCCAAAGTAGGTTCCATAAACTACGGTACTATGAAAGACAGTATTATCCCACAAGTATTTCAACAATAATTTAACTGTATATATTTTTATCTTACACTTTTAAAGTTCATTCACTTTGTTTTAACTATCATGTGTGGTATTATGCTTAGGTTATTTAAGAAAATTCACTTTCTATTGTAATAAGAAAATTTGATAGGCATTTTAATTAATTGCCGGTAATTTGTATTACATAAGTTATAAAGATGCATTCAATTGATATTGATAATCTGACAGTAATTTACAAGTACATTATTTTCTATTTGATTTTTTAAATACCAAATGATCTATGAATAACTAATAACTTCATTGTCTGATTTTCAATTTTTCACTTTGGAGATTGTATGATTTACGGTTACTCCGAAGTCTCATCCAATATCATTGTTTAAAAGTTATCTGGTCTGGAAATTCGACGGTATATTATTCTTCATCATAGTTATGGAGATTGTTGTTTATCATTGATACCATGAATCAGCCATTGTTCGACCATCATTAGGAAGCTGAAAGCACTGGATGGCCGTTGTGTCCTGGTATGGGACTCATCAGCAAGTCACAGCCACGACTCCTGCCACTCGCAAGATTCGAACCCAGGACCTTTGGTCTTCTTCGCAAACGCATAAACTCTGGACCACTGAGTCTCTCAATGTCTAACTCTGATCAATCTAGGGATTTTTCGCGACGTCATATATTACTTAAGTCTGATCATTGGACCATGAAATGAAGTCATCATTGATGCAATGTCAAACAACAACAAGCCCCTGTGCAGTTACCCTAATTTTATGAAAAGGTAACTATAGGTAACTTTACGCTCATAAATTCTTCTTAAGAAGTAATCTTTGTACCACCTGCCAGACAAATATTAGATTTATGAACCATGTTTAAATTAGACAACATGAAACAATGAATGCTAAGCATGTTTTTTTCCTTATTAATAGAAAGACAGAAAAGCATGAAATCTAAACTGTACATTAAATATACCTATGTATTTTCAGTAAAACAATAAACTTAAATTGTTACTTCAAAGTAATGATGGCTTGTAATTTCAGGTGCTGATTATTATTATTGTTTTTTAGTATACTACTGAACTCTAAAAAGAAAATCAAAAGAATGTATGCATGGATAAAGGCATAACTGTATTTGTATCACATAACTGTGATACAAATGACTTACATTCTTGACAAAGTATACACAACATTAAATTTAACAAACAAAAACAAATTCCTCCACTAAACCAACAATCAATCATTATTATTCTTAATCACTTTTCGTTGATCTATTTTCTACCTATTTTTTTATTGTTGTAGAATTTATAGCTTCCGACCAATTCAATTAAGTAAAAGTTTTCTTTTGTCATTGAGTCATGATTATGCATATAAAATTTTGTTTGTGTTTTGTCGACAAAGATAGGAAAAAAAAAGTTTAATCCGATTTATTTAAAGTTTCAGCTGACAAATGACGAATCTAATTATTCCAGATTAAAATTCAATTTAACAAATGCATGAGATAGAGAGTGTTACTAGCCTCTTTTTTGTGTTCATTCAATTTTATTTATCTTTTGCATAGTTAAATGTTTATTGATAGAAATGTTTATTCTGTCATATAATTAAACGATTTTTATGCTAATTCCAACGACAAATACATCAATACAATGATTTCCGAGTTAATTCCTTCATTGGAAGAAATTTAAAATTGGAAATATATACTCAGTAAAACAATTAAAAATAATTTTATGCATTATTTATTCAAGTAAATAACTATAAATCGCTGATATCTTTGAACAGGTTAGGTTGATGCTGTAGTTGTCACTTCAGCATCTGATAATTACTAGGTTATGGATGTTCGAAGTAATAAGTCAAGTCTTAGGAGTTTGCTTACATTATATTTACAACGGGAAAAGAATTCTGATTTCAATCCCGTGTGGAGTTAATGAAATAGAAGTGAGGGATATTTTGTTATTCTTGGTTTCTCAGATTAAAATTTTATAAAAGGAATATTCCAAATCTAGACATGTGGAAACACTGTCAAAAGTGCTCATCGACGAGACGTACTGATACAACCAAGATGTTAGGATATTTATCCAATATCCTAAGAGAATTATTTGTAAATGTAATTCTACTGATCCATTACTATTGGTTGTCATAACTATCAGTGTAACATACTTCATTGTTGTTTTCTATCCAGCCTGACTGTATAAATACGCATTATCTGTAACGCTTTATGACCCGGACCCGGGGTTTGGGACACTCGGATTAGAGTAGCCTGTCGTGTGGCCGGATAATCGACCCTCGCCCTCGTTTCCCCACTAAGGTAAGCCCTTAATAGTTCAAGCTTATCCAATGACGTGTTTACGTGCATGCGTAACACGAGAGAGCTGACTCATTCTTGAAACCAAACCCCGGTTATGCATTTCCATTTTAGACGTCAACGCTGTTTGGTGCACATACCCCATCCTGCATGACCGAATACTGACACTGATTACTAACTGAGTACCAGACAGTGTTATAAATGTCTGGTCTTTAGTCGCCCAAGAGCTAACTTCAGTCGGGATGAACTAATTCGCTGGTCTAAATTTCCGCATATTATTTTTGGGCGAACCTAGTTTGTGCCACCGCGGTTAGTAAAAGCCCAATACGGTTTTGTATGGATGGATTTATTTCATACATTCGCGTGAGCAGACAGTAAAGAGAAGCGTAAAATCAAAGCGGAGAAGGCAAGTGGACTAACTCCATGTAATGAGGCATGTTGTTGTCGAACGAAAATAAGCCAGACATGAGATGAGCGAAAAAGCAATAACACATACGCACTCAAATAAGGACAAGCAAGGCTATAAACGAAGACGTGTGAATAGTAACTCGAGGAGAATGAAATAATTACTTTTTCGAAAGGGTGATTAGCTTCGTTGTCATAACAACTGTCTATTATCAGCCGATTTTTAATGTTTATCTGAAGGAGGTCATTACGGAATTTGAAGTACAATATGTCAGGTTATGTAATACAACCATCTTTTTAAATTTTAAATTTCATAATAACTACATATCCTTGGTGTGTTCCTGCGGATTATCATCTCCAGACAGAATGCGAAAGCAGTGAATGTGCCTTGACGCAAATAAATTATTAGCACTAGACAATATTCAAATCATTCAAGTAATGGAAACTACATACATAAACGGTAATAATGTCTCATTACAAATGCCCTAATTTATCATCCCCATTGTCATCTAAATATTTTTCTCAAAGTACATTGCTTTGTATTAACCTTGGATAGTTTGAGTGAATAAAAAATTCATGCAAATTTGTTTTGATCTTCCCATGGTCTGTTGAAAATTTTACTCATAAATCGTAATGTTCAACAATTCAGTTTTTATTCAAATCATTAAAGTATTAATTTTGAATACTGTGGCCTTTAATAATAGCTATACTAACTCTATATCACTTCTAAGGGAAATACCCATTTTCGCAACAACAAATGCAAGAGAAGACGACCAGTGTAGCAGCAGCCTCTGCAGCAGTAGGTCTCAACATACATAAAGGAAAAAGCGAAATTCTCCGATGCAACACAACATGCACCAACCAAGTCACTCTTGATGGAGATGCCTTAGAGGACGTTAACACGTTTACATATCTGGGCAGCATCATCGACGAGAAAAGTGGATCCGATGCAGATGTGAGAGCGCGGATTGGCAAAGCAAGGGCTGCATTTCTACAGTTGAAAAATATCTGGAACTCCAAACAACTTTCAACCAAAACCAAATCAGCATTTTCAATACAAATGTGAAGACAATTCTACTGTATGGAGCGGAAACATGGAGAGCTACGAAGGGCATCATCCAGAAAATACAAGTATTTATTAACAGTTGTCTATGCAAAATACTTCGGATTCGTTGGCCAGACACCATCAGCAACAATGTACTGTGGGATAGAACAAACAAGATTCCAGTGGAGAAGGTAATCATGAAGAAGCGGTGGAAGTGGATAGGACACACACTACGAAAAGTACCTAACTGCGTAACAAGACAAGCCCTCAAATGGAACCTTCAGGGCAAAAGGAAAAGACGAAGGTCAAGGAACACATTACGCCGCGAAATAGAGAAAGATATGACAGGAATGAACAAAAATTGGACAGAACTGGAAAGGGAAGCCCGGGACAGAGTAGTTTGGAGAAAACTAGTCAGCAGCGTATGCTCCATTAGGGGTAACAGGCGTAAGTAAGTAATATTTTCATTTGATAGAACGAATTTGAATTGATATATGTATATTAACTTATTACCTTTTGTAGCTTTCAGTGTAAGCCTTAACAAAAATTTACTAAAAAGCCTTTGTACAAATAAATTTAGATTAAAAGAAAAACTTCACATCGAAGAAGAAGATGTTATAGGTTTCAAAAAAAAAAATAGAAAGAAAAATACCGGAAAGAATAGGATTAGTAATAATATCCTAAATAAATTGTCAACTATATACAGAATAAATGCAACTATCACAGATGTGTGTTAATTGTTTTTTTTTGTAGAGGATAAAACAAATAGAATATAACTTGAAGAAAAATGAATTCATAATATAACATTTGTATATACAAATCAGTGTGAATAACTTTATTATTGGATCCTTTAGATTGGATAATTTTGTTCTCAATAGAAAGGAAAAAGAGTATGAAAGAATGAAAATTATCACAACGAATCATCATTAATACAGTTAGTTGGTATTGTTCATTGTTAAACTTGACTAAATCGATTACATTCATATATTCTGTTTATTACAACACAACTATGACTGGAATACAGCTCATATGAACCGATGCATTTTTAAATGTAAGAATAGGTGTAATAAGGTTAGTTAATCAACTCTTGTCATACATCTTGTATCCTCCTTATTTCAGCACTGTTTAATGTACACAAAGCTCTATGACTATGATGCCAAAAGGAAAATACATCAAAAAAAAACATATCCCGTTAACAAAGTGAAGCTCAGGTGAGTGATGTACAGAAATGCTGTTTGATGATTGCAAAACAAGCGCCTCACAGAATATATAGAGAGCATAAATGAGATATAATTTTTTGATATACACAGGTGCATCGCTCGATAGTTCCCTTATCCATGACCATTGGTTTCAAATTTGGTAATTTAATAGAAGTCTTAATAAGGCCACAAAGAATGCCAGATGAACTATCTCTATCATTGTTTGTCGTACACCTACAAAGCAAATGAATAAATTCATATTCAAATGTCAAAAATTAAAGAATTATATCAACAAAGAATTAATCATGAAAAATAATGATGTTCACTAGATGAAACAAATGTTTTCATGTTTGAGATTGCAATTTACTTAAAAAGTAATTACCTTGAGAGTGAAATTAATGATGAAAAAAGCTCGTAAATTTGATTAAGGCACCGCAAGTCTTAGATTTTATACATATTAACTGGTTGATTAATCACGATTTTTAAATTTGAAAGGAATTCAAAATGATCAGCTCAACGTTTAGTTAACAAACATTATTTTACTATTCATCATTACATACATAAACATCCGTGTCAATTTCATGTCACGATATTTTTGAACGGTTTTATTGGTATAATATTTGCTTCCTTTGTTATCTCAAGTTTGATCTTTCGTTCGTTCTCACTTAACTATCTTCCATCAGCTCCAATGTCGGTGGATGAATAATCACTTTTCAAACACAGTTGTCAAGTAAGTAATGGGGATGAAAACATCAGTTAATTATTTGAGTTGAAGAACTCAACAAAAAGGACACTATCTAAGGAAAATCATGAAAAATAGTTGGCCACACAGCATTTGACAACTATTTATTAAGCAAATGCATAAAAACTAGGTAAATTAATATGTTTCTCACGTACAAATTTCATCGCAATTAATTGTCAGATCAATAAACCGATATATCCTAAGTAGTATATTATATATATATATATATATATATATATATATATATATATATATATGTACATAAACTATCTATCTTACTTTATGATAAACTCCTCTCGCTTATTCAAAAATTCATCAATCTTCATTTGATGGATTTCGATCAAATGCAATTAGTGGTGAGAGGATTTCAAATAGCATGCCTTATTTATGGAAAAAATTTTCTTTATTCTCATATTTATTATATTAAGTGTAATGTTTTAAAAGTCGTTTTAAACACCTATCTTAGGTAAAATAAGTGAGATGTTGTTAAGTGCTAAAATACACTGAATTTATGCCGTAATATATCTGGTATTACCCATTAAAATGGATTTATTTTCCAAGAGTATCACCTAAAAGGCATCTAAATTATAAATATTGAAATCATTGAAACTTTGTAAGTAAAACATCGTTGAAGCCATGCTTGTTAACACAAACTGTAACTCTGAGGCGGACAAATTAAAAAACACCTAATTCTCTAACAAGTAAACTTAGGAACATCTCATCTTTCAAGTTTCATTCATACAATCTATGGGTAAATCATGTCAGTGTTGAAACAATAATTCTTAAACAAATTTAGTGAGTAATAATTTCGTAAGCGAGTTCAATTTTTACCAAGCATTTTATTAAAATTGAATGCCAGTATCAGTCAAAGCCACAAACGATTTACGATTTAGTGACATCATACTAAAGCGTACTTGCAATAAAAACTACATTTGACAAACTTGATCATCTTCACAATGATCGTTCACTCAAGTGTTACGTGCAATACTAAAAAATATACATTAGTTTTTTTCCTTACTTGATGAACTATTTTCTAATGAATTACGAGATTCTTTCGAAGAATGACTCAATTTCATGTTTCCTTTGAGTATACTTGAATCTTCAGGAGTTTCAAATACAAGATAAACTTCTTTACTGGATCCTAAATATTGTGTTGTTGGTTTCAGTTGTTGATGCACCTCATTCGAATTTATCGACTGAAAAGAATGAAGACTTGATTTCACATCTGATTTCTGCATATTATCAGCATTATTGTTAATTTTAGACTGTAGATATATTTCATTATTATTTGGCGTATAATGTTCCCCAGTCATAGCTTGTAAACTAACCACATATAATGTATTCGGAAGAAGATTATTCAAAACAATCGATGTTTCACTCTGTGCATAAGAAATAAAATTTGGGATGATGTTTTAATGACATTGAAAAAACATTTATTATTGAATAAAAACAACTACCTCCAAAGGAATTTCTTATTATTTTTCGCAAGAATTTTCTAGTACAAACATAACATCTACATAAATTTCATACCTAAATGTCATTTCCTAACTAAACTGAAAATCGAAAACATAAAATCACTAGTTCACTTCACTTTTTATAAATAATTTTTAATTGTACTTCATACATTTAACTTCCTTTGTAATTTTGAACAGGGCATTAATATTAAGATGTGTACAATAGAAATGAAACACACGTTACTATAACGACATCATTGTGAACTATTTAACTAATTGCATTGATGAAAGTTCATTCAAAAGACATTCAAATTTCGGTTGCTTTAACATTGCAAATATGATGTTTAATCAATTGTAACTAGTGATCATAATCAAAATGTTGTAATTAAACATTCTAATGATTACAACTAGTCATAAAAAAATGAAATCATCCTTACATTTCGTAATACTTTGGTTTCAGCCCTAGTATGATCTATTCGAGGTCGAAGATTTGGCCATGATTTCCATACAACTGATTTCATTGCAGTATCCCGACTTGGTCCCCAAATAATTCTGAAAAATGAAGACAGACTAGTTATTAGAATAAATCAGGGAAAAGATTGATTTGTATCTATCGTTCTTATATTTAGTTAGATGAATAACGTAAGTTTTTTGTTATTGCTGATAACTGAGTACGCTATCAGCTGGACACTGTTTTTTTAAATGAAAATCTTCATGTACAGCTGACAATGTGCAAATGCTTATCACAATTGAAACATTTATTTTTAATAAATCATTTAGCTCAATATTTCTCATTACCAATTATTTCATTTCAAGCATCAATTAATTGATGTGTAGTCATGTCTATGTGACAATTAATGTGTGTGAAATTTCTTCTTTGAAATTTGCACAGTAATCAATAACTTGTCAGACAGTCAGTCATTGTTGTGAAAAATCACACGAATAGATTATAGAGTCGCAAAATTTTCAGATGATTAGTCGATCAATGATAATTTTACATTGTGCAATATACATTGTGAAAAATGAATCATATAACGTAATTAGAATAGCTGACAATCAGAATTATCCACCATAAAACTTGTTAAGTTTTATTCAGTGATATCTCCTTTTACCAACTTAAGATTTAGCACACACAGTTTGTGAGTGCTGCATATGTGGTATGCTTCAAATTAACTTTATTTGTAAAAAAGAAATCGTACAATTTATCAAAGACGAAAATCAGCACCAAATTATGAAGTAATATTTTCAGTACTAAAAATTAATGGTCGTAGATATTTTTAGAACGATTGTACTTAAAATAGAAAATAATTGTACAGATTTTGTGAACAGACACGTTTATCTGGTGAACATCTATGTATTATCCTTTTCATAATGATTTCAAATAGTTTAAACAATCTTTGTTTCTGTTTGGCATTCTAAAAGTGTGTTGAAATTTTCGAATGAAAAAAGTCTATGTGTAATGATATTCAATAGAAAATAGTCATTTTGATCAAAAATCGTTCGAAAATCTCACCTGTGGTGCACCGGGAAAACAATTTTACTCGTCTTATCATTGTGTAGTTCTTTGGTATTCGGATGTTGATAATTGCCAGACCCTGATATAAGCGTACCTGATTTCCAAGATATATTATAACTGATTGTTGGTGTTACAGATACTTGCTTATAGGATACATTTTTTGGTTCTGTTATAATATCTAAAACTAAATTACAGAAATAATAATAATTATTATTATTATGAGCAATCAACTTTAATATTATTATTATTATTAAACATTTGAAACATTCAAAAATTGAATCAGTATTATTTATAAACACTATCTGATTCAATGAACTATGAAAAAAATATAAAGAGTGATGAGACACAGCTATTCATGCCCATTTGAGATCCGGTCTTCTTAAAATCTAGATCTTATCAGACAACAGCAAAGTGTAATGATTGCCGTTACCTTTTACAGGTATTTTCATCTGTTATTACAAATATTAGGCTTTGCTCATTTTTTAAGAATTTTATAAGGCTTCTGTCACGTTTGATTGACACTGATATACAATAAAATCTTAAACAATAAATGGTTCTTTTCAAACTAAACGACTTCCGTTAAACAGAGCGATTGTATTTTATGTTATATATTTGTGCAATACATTTTGAACAATCTGGTCACATCTGGGATGGTATCTTTAAAATATTGATAAATTAAACGGTTAGAGAAACGAAGATAATGATATTTACAATAAAGTGCACAATATTACCAGGTTAGGTTAGGAGTAAAAAAGAACTATTTTTGAACACATAAGGGAGGTTTCAATTTTCGTTCTCCTGATATTCGCTTTTGGATACTTTTTGTATAACACTGCAAGGACTGACTTGCTATCAACTTTATAACCGGTCTCAACTAAATGTTTCCCAATAGAGAATGACATTCACTATCCACCACCTGATAATATTGTTTGTAACCTAAAGGCATTATCGACGCAATACACACAGGACGCGCATGTGCCAAAGTGAACTATTGCAGTCCTAATTGTCAATGAGAAGATTAAAACAACCAGTACAGACAAGAGAGGAGAACTGTTTTAAAATGTACATTGAACATTACTTGCTGCACAGTTTAGATTAGTTAGCGTATGATACAATATAACTTACTTTTATTTTGTTTGGTAGGCATATCAGTTATCGAACACCTAGTTTTTTTTGTGCATAACTGTTTGCTTTGAGGAAAATAGATCCTAGTAAACAAACTTTTATTTGGATTTCACCCCGATGACTGTAACAACGTATATAATATTTTGTGCGAAATTCGAATAAGTAGACAAAACGAAATTTCTGCATGTCACTTTTTGCGGTATACATAACATTCTTTGAGTTGGCCCCATCTCTAACTACAGAATGGAACAGCTAAGACTAAGTAATTATTACATCCAACATGCATTATTATGTTGGTGTCATATTATCCAGGCCAAAGGCAATTTACATGTACAACATGTAAGCAAGTATTTGTGTTTATACAAGTCTATGCGAATATATTAAACATTTTTATTGCAATGTTTAGAGTATAATCAATCAATAGGTTAAATGAGAATTTTTGTAAGTAGAATGTCTTGGTTAATTGCTTCATTTAGTGCAGTGGCTATTTAGACACGATACTTCACTTACAATGTATAGTTTTTACCTTCACGTGTTATCTAAGTCTTGATTAGAATATTGCTAGTGATCATGTGATATTTAAAATAACAGCCTGAATTTCTCTTCAAAATAAGACAATCGATTTTTAACGCGTCGTGCTCTCAAATTACATACTCTGTTTTTCTCTTCATCTATAACCGTTTGTATTAAACATGCCTTTAGTTAATCGTTTTTTAAAAGCTATTTTCGATTTTCTATTGAAACATGATATTCTCATTGCGGATCATAAGACGCTGAATGTTAAAGACAGCAAGTTGCTTTTATTCCATAGCAATCACAATCTGATTGCCATGTCTTCATAGAGCAGCACTCATAAAATAGAGACTTTTCAACCAGTTATTCAAGTAAAAATTCGGAATATTATAATACCAGAATTTTCTATAAATATGTACGTGCATTATTTTTTACAAAATCAAAACAAGGAAGTGTGTTTCAATGAGAAAAGCTCTTTTTGATCAATTCAACTAATCGATAATTTTTTGCTTTAAAAATATCTTGATAAAAAGTGATTTGATTTAAGTAGTCTAACATAATTTATGCATTGAACATGTGCATTCGACATGTTTTAGACTCATCAAAAGTTAAACAATGAAATTTATGTGAAAATTAACAGAATATGCACTGACTTTGTGTAGTACCCAAACAGTTTGGTTTTTTAATCCATGAAGCCAATTTAACCGAAGAACATGCTGGTGTACACAACCATGCAGAAAGCTCAATATTGTACTCGGTTTTGTAGCCGTGATGAAACATTTTGTCCGGTTGTTTAGGTGATCCATTTCTTTCAGACAACAATTCAATTAGATAACGACAATTAAAATTAAGATTTGTGAGTTGTAATGTTGCTTGTCTCAGGATGCGCTTTTTCAATCTTTTATTATCGATAGGATTGTTAATTCCATGTTTTGCTGGATTCAATAAAACATATTTTTCATTCGAATTCAATGATTCTTTACGTCGTCCAATCTTTTCCATTTGAGAATATGAAGATTTGGTAAGTTGATCAAGATTATTAGCTATTAAAGCTTCTGACTGGAAGGAATTTGTTTCATCTAAATTATTACCAGTGACAATGACAGTTTCAATGCAAACTTGTGGCATCCAACGAACTATTAACGGACGTGAACTAACTATAATAAGTAAAATTGGTTTTCAACAATGGTTTTATTTGTTTTCAAAATATTAGTAAGTAAAAACACTTTCAACGTTAAAACTATGCGTTGTCCTCAGATTCTGAAGATAGTAATAGTGTATCTTACATGGCTAATTGAAATCGGGTGAACAATATGGATCTCGTGTTCTTCTACATGGTTGAATAATGTAATTCATTTATATGTGAATAACAGAATATTGAGCAATTAATTTTTAAATTTAAATATTACTTTGAGCGTGATTACTACTTAGAAGAATGTTTCATTTTATCTACATCACCGTTTTTTAATTTTCTCTTGATATGCTCGCCAACTGATATGCTTAAATGCTTACTCGGTAAACGGAACGGAAGCAGTGGCTCAGTGAAACAGGCTATTCTAATCCATTTATCCCTGGCCAGGCTAGCTAATTCAAGAAGTCTTGATATGGAGTAAAGGATGTATTCTACAAGCACCAAGAAAATACGAGGTTCACAAGCACACAAATTGAGCTTACTTATGCATGACAGAAATGCCCCTTGGAGAGCCACAAAACAGAGTACTGAAATAATCCATCAGCAAATGAAAGTCAAGGATTTTCCGAGGGGGAAAATGTAAGCGGAAAGTCAACTGGCGCGAAAACATGGAAGCTAACAATTTTAGGATAAAATCACGAAATTAGGACCTTTCCAAGTGAGTTCTGGGGATCCGAGGTCCCCAATGTCTCTTCGGTTAAATTCCTATCTGTTCTTGTTTTTGAGTTACTAATGTTCCTAAAATTTATATGACATACCGGCTTTTCCCATATTATTATTGCTGTGAACTTGGACTTGATAGTGTTGTGTAGTTTGCCAACGTCATGAATTTAAGTAAGGCCAGAAAAAGAAGTGAGGCAGATTAATATGAATTCATTATAGTTCGTGGTCTCTCGAAAGCTGCTTAAAACTGCATGTATGATAAAATGTAACAATGAGTTATGTTATGATATGAAGGGATATACATTGATGACGGAAGGAATTAAAGTAGCAAAGACTCCACATAGGGCACCATACCAGCATTTAATTGATACTGAACACTATGTTGACATTTCCCAACCCTTCGAAATATTCAACAAACAATAAAACGCCTCGCCTCTTCAAATTGCCTAGGAAATAACAATCGAAAGGTTAAACCTGATTTATGTCCAAAATGAGATGGCAGATTTTATTATCAGTTATAGCTATTATTATTGCTACTTGTGCTTATTTTGTTATGCAGTCTTTGACTAAACTAACTCTTAATTTGTGTACACCAAAATCATCCTTTCATTCATTCGTTTCTCGAAACTTACATAAATTCCTTCAAAACGTGTTTATTAATTAAACAACCCTTCAATTGCTAAGTTTAGACAAGTGACCTAAAACTTAGGTAAACCTTTCATAACTATTTCTCTAGTTACCGCACAACCAATCTTATGTGTTTCCGTACTTCAATTAATTACTGTCTCACCCCACCTTATCTTTTGATTTGAACGCTATCTTTAACTGACCTCTATTCTGTTCACGCAGATATATATATATATATTTATACATATATAGTTATTATTGATAATCTTTCATACTTCAATTCCTTCCGTCATCAATGTACATCCCTTCATATTATATCATAACTCATTGTTACACTTCATTACATACATGGTTGTAAGCAGCCTGGTGAAAAACCACGAAATATATTGAATATATGTGATTCTCTTTCGATTGTTGATAATTTTTGTTGAATTAGGAATACATACATGGTTGTAAGCAGCCTGGTGAAAAACCACGAAATATATTGAATATATGTGATTCTCTTTCGATTGTTGATAATTTTTGTTGAATTAGGAATTCAGCTGTTTATAACAAAAATAGGATATTTTTTATAATAAATCACCATATGTAGGAAGACCAATTTTATAACATTTCACGAGTAATTGTTAATTTTTTTACTGAAAGAATAATTGCTTTCAAGTCGATACATCCACCAAAAGGAACACAAATGAACGGAAAACATATTTCTATAATAAACTGGACCGTTTTAGTATGACAGTCGCATATTTGAATATAGTGACTATTTAATCCAGTTTATTCTTTTCACTATTTTACCTGTTGTTAACCTATAGGAAGCTATTAGCTTTTTTTAAAAATAGTAAAATTTCAATTATTTGCTTATTTGGATAGATCCTCCAGGACGTTTGAACACCGATAGAGACTATGAATAGTTCTAATAATTCCGATATGGTAAACCGCTACTTATTTTTGTTTTCCGTAAGAACGTTATGAACTCATTTAGGTTAGCATCTGGAAAGGAAGGCTTAGGACTGGGTAGGCTGGAGAATGCCGGTCAGCAGCAGGAGTAAGGTGGATTAACATTGTTAAGAAATGAATTTCAACGATCAACATTCAGATATCATTTGATTTTACTTATTGTTTCTTACAGCTCATATGACGCCGATTTCCCCCCAATTAAGAATATTGTTGAATAATTTTCGATAATAAATAATTTATTATTGTGCATTAACAAAAGAAAAATGATATGCAAGTATTATTGTTAGGCGTCGTGAAAAAAATTACTACCCATCATAATATACCACTAAACTGCTTAAATAATTCATACACTAATGAGCTAGCTATTCTGAAAATTCTCACTTCTCATAAATTTTTTATTACTATTAAATACAAGTATTGTTGACCATTTAAACTATTTTCTAATTTATATTATCTTTCATAAAATTCATTGATTTGATATGAAATGTTTAACTAATGTGGTTAACTAGTAAATACTAATGATTAACTGTTAGGTTAAATGTAAAGAAAAGAGAAAGTTATTTTTACAAAAACAGTCGTCAAATATCGTACTACACATAAGCATAAGTAGAATGTTTTGTAAATTCAATTCAAAAGTCAGCCTTAAATGGTGTTACTTTTATTCGTAAACTAATTAAAAATCGTGCTCACTAGTGACTAGCTTCATGAGGAAATTCTCGGAGTTCTAGTGAGAAGGCGTGACCAGTGGAGTTCAACCCTATCGGGTGTGGGTATAACTACCAAAGACAAATGTGTGAGATCGCGCAAAATCTTTAGATCAATCAGAGTTAGACAGTAGCATGGATGGATACTGGCCCAGTGGTCCAGAGGTTAAGGGATGGCGCACAAGACCGAAGGTCTCAGGTTCGAAACATGCCAGGTGCAGGAGTCGTGGATGCGCGATGCTGAAGAGCCCCATATCAGTAGGAAATGGCCGTCCAGTACTTTCAGGTTTCTAATGGTGGTCTAACTATGATTGATTGATGATTTCAAATGTGTAAAAATCTTTGTTTGATTGTGTACATATGGGTATCAAAATTGAATCAAACGTGGCAGAGAGATATTTTCAATGCGTTTTAGTAAAATCTTTTGTCATGCAAGAGTGAAGATATATTAGATGATTACAACTATACGAATATATTTATGGCAAAAATTTTACTTACTAGTCTGTGGATATGATTCTGTTTTCGATGTTTGATGTAAATCATACTCGAATATTTTGAGTTCAGTGGTGAGACCATGTACATCAAAAATAGCTGCTTCAGTTTCTATTGATAATTCTGTTGTTCTAATAGTTTTATGATCAATTAATGAATCCGATGATAGCGGACTGTTAAATACTAAGCTTTTACTAGTTCCATTACAAACAAACGCTGGAGTCGGTTTACCTGGATAAATTTATCATTATACAATTCATAAATAGAGTTTTAAACGTTTCATGATTTATGAAATGCTAAAATCATTTTTTACAAAATAAACAATTTAATCTAAACACAATAATATATCTAGAGTATGTGATGCTTAGTTACATGTAAATAATTTCAGTTATGCAAATTCAAATGAACATTATAGTGTAAACCATGAATTGATCTTCAAATGTTATCATATTTTTGATCCATTTGCAGATAACATTAAAGTCAATGCATTAGATTTTTATTTTATAGTGGAATTTACAAGGCTATTTTCCTTGCTAATTAGGTATTCCAATTCAGTAAACATTATGACTGAATTGCTTTATTCTGCTGTCTTTTCACGAAATACCTTTACAGAAATACTCAAGTCAACAAGAATTAAGTGACTGAATTAAACAATTACTTGTATTACAGTTGTAGTCATTTACTGAAGGAGCTAATTACATAGGTAATACATTTATACTGTAACATATTATTTAATGTTAACAAACTATAAAAGAAGTATACTACAGTTAGGAAAGAAAGAACCTTTGAGAAGAATCGTTATAAATTACACTCTAAAATAAAGACAAGAAGAGTAAGAGGATGGAAATATATAACCAGAGTTAAACAACTGGAATCTTAGATTATAAATAAAGAGTAACATGAAATTCGCTAATTCATTCATCTTTTCATGCATCAACTCTGACATTTAACTATTTCAGATGTATAGTACATATACAATCGGGTGATAAATAATTCACTAACGTTGTTTGAAACTAGAACATATAGTTCCTTAACTACTCATGATTTATCAGTCTTAATCCAAGCTCATATATATTATAATAAATGAGATAAAATATTACACATTTGAACACCAACTTGTACAAAACCATAACACCGTAAAACAAATCACTGTTCTGTCGATTGTTGACTGTAACTACCAAAGACAAATGGGTGAGGTCGCGCAAAATCCCTAGATTGATCAGAGTTAGACATTAACACCGTTGGATGCCGGCTCAGTGGTCCCGGGTTCGAATCCTGTCAGGTGCAGGAGTCTGGGTGCTCACTGATGATGAGTCCCATATTACAAGCTTGTTGCAACAAAATATCAGCAGAAAATCTTCAAGAATGTTCCAACTATCTTACATTGAGTAAGATTAAGGAAGAAACAGAACAAAGAATAGACCAAAAATACAGATATTATCTACAGGATTCCAAACAATGATTTTCAATATGCGATAAGAATTCTAACACTAGAATTTTATATGAATCCCGTGAAAACCTACCTGATTTATGATTAGGATTGTCTTCAGAATATGACTTGTCATACTGATTCAAATACTTTTTGTCTTTTTGATGCTGAATAGTGTTTGCATCAATTTTTTGGAATTTTGCTTTAAGAGAATTTTCCTCCCGATCCTGAACTGAATCCAAACTCGGAGTATGAAGAAACAAAGTATTTGGCTGTGACCTAAGTTGCGTTGAACCCCATTCACTCATTGCAATCACCTAAATAAATAAATATGAATAATTATCAGTTCTATATTAGAAATGTGCATGACTTAAAAACAAAACAATCTAGCTATCTGTTTTGTTACTAAATTTATCGCTGTTAAATCTTTTATGTAGAATGCTTGATGACCGATTGCATTTCACAACCGTTATAAACGATAGAGACTTTTTATCATCTGTTTAAGTATCGGGAAGAATTATCTCATCCATCGATGATTTTCTTAAATTAATATAATTTACACATCTTATCAATCACTGATCTCAAAACATCACTAGTTTTGCATTATTTTGTTGTGAAACAAGTTTTATTTTTAAATGATTTCACAGTTGTTTATGTTTAGTTTAACAGAAGATCATATATGGGTTCTTCTGAACCAGAGAGTGTTTCCTGAAGAAAATAGAAACTAATTTTTTTTTAGGACAAGAGCATCTATACAGTAAGCCTAACTTCTTTGAGGATAAACCCCGAATAATCTACGACTTGGACTTAATTTTCAATAAATTCAGACTATAGTTAATAATAGATGTTTGCTCTAAAAAATAACCTTACCTGAATCCTGTACAGTACCCCAGGATGAAGATTCGTCAGTTGATAATTTGTTTGAGACTAAAGCAAAACAGTAATAGAAAAAAAAATTAGGGATTATTCAAGAGAGCATGAAATATCAGTTAGTGTAATCAAAAATATCAGAGGTAAGTAAAAAGACCAATTTATTCTGGGTAAGATATTATGTTTAACAGAAATGCAATGAGTTAAGTTAAAGATTTTGGTTATGATAACATGATAAATAACTTCGAGAATTTGATGCAAGCACAGTTCTACTTACATATATATCATTCACTCGATCAAATTAATTTTTAGAAGAGTTATTCAGGGAAGTGAAAACAATCTCAGATATAATTGAACTTGAAAATATTTCGGAGTATCCTATTTTTAAGATTTTGACTATAATTTGATCATTCTTGGTTGGCCTATGAAAATCCTATGCGGACTGCCTCGATTTAGTCATTACGACATCCTTATCTCATATGCTCGTCAACTGAAAAGCTTGATACTATTACGAGTTAACCTTACTCAGTAAAGGGAGCGCAGATAAATGATGCAGTGATACGATAGGCTATTCTAATCTGATTATCCCTGACCACGCTAGCAAAGGCAAGAAGTCTTGATGAGGCTTAGAGGTACAGGTACCCAGAAAAATTGAGGTTACTAAGCACAAAAATCAGGCTTATTTATACAATGATGGAAACGCCCTTGGGAGAGCCACAAAACTGCATACTAAAATTATTATTAGGGATATTCCGAGGGGGGAATGTAAGCTGAAGATCAACTAAGCGTCTTGTGCGCGAAAACATAAAAATATAATGCGATAACGTTTCAGAGAAACGGTACTTGGTTCGAGTTTCGGAGTAGACCTCACATCTGAGATGTAGGTACACCCATCTAACGAGTCCGAAGTAGGACGAAACGTGCATCCTGGATTCCACTGCTAGTCACATTCTATCTAATCTAGATCAGTCCAAAAAACTGACGGTGTTACAGTGGTGATTTGTTTTAAATTATTCTACTATAAGCAAAACTCCGCCTGTAGCCCCTCTGCGACTACTGCCGGTCCCAAACCTGGATAAAGGATGAGGCTGGTGGCCCCATCCTATAAACAAATAAATCGCTAAAAATCGCTAACCGGAAGGTCAGTTCAAACTCATAGCAAAGTTTTTTCACGATTCCGTTAAAGCAACTTATAAATTTAATAAATGACTTAAAAGGCTCGATTTGTAGTCCCAGTTTTTTCTGCCGATCCGAAATCTATTTTGAATGCTTTCTTTTATACATATTCTTGGTTTAATAAGTATTTCAAAGTCGACAATAACTCATTATTAGTGGACTACATTATCTAGAGTTTATGCAATAACATTAATTCTACCAAGGAATAGTGAATTTGTATCACTTTTCTAATTATCCTGCTAAGCTTTCTAATTTATAGCATTCATTTTGTCTGTTTATAATCTGTTTGACTGTTATTTATGGAATGAAAATTTTAACACGTTCGATCAAAAAAAATTTCGTCAACAGTTAACTGTCATTAAATAATGCAATACAATGGTGTGTCTGTTACTAATTATCTTTCACATTAACCTACAACAGGTATGTGATTCGTTGTCGGGATTTGTTATATATATATATATATATATATATATATATATATATATATATATATATATATATATATATATATATATATATATATATATATACATCTATATATAATGCTTATACAGTGAAACAACTGGTCAGTCTGGTGCGAAAAAAAATTACGTGAAAATAAGCAAGTGGTCATCGTCGAATTGAACTGACAATATTAGATAACTAATTTGATTTTAAAAATAAAACATTTTATTCTGTCTAATCATTTATTATGTACTATTTCTCTCTCTCTCACTTAGCATAGTAATTCGTATTAATCAATAATGCAATCAGTGATGTGGACTTACTGATGGGACAGTATGTACAAATTGGGTAGGATATTCACTGAACTCATGACTGTTACCGACATTTGCAGAATCAGGACCCCAAGAAACCTAATCAATAATTATAAAAATGGAAAGAGAATGAAGTTCACACTGTGCTCGGAATTAAACTATGAACAATATGAATTAATATAATCTTGTGTATTCGAAATCGAGCAACAGTTACTTTATTATTGATCATTATTATTATTACTATTATTATAATTATCATTCTGGTGAAGCATTTCACTCGCTTGAATGATTACTTTTTTGGATGACCAAATATAAATCACCAAAAATCAATAAAGTAACTAGTTTACTAAGATCAAGGTGACAATAAATAAACATAGACGTGATGCAGTCTTTGTGACGATGAAGAATCCTATTTTAGGTACAAAAATTAGATTCATTTTACTTATTCCTAATGTTTCAAATAAGAAACCATGAAGACCTATGAGATTGCATAAGTGGACGGAAATAAATATATTAATTCAGTAATGACATCTAACGACTAGTTAAACTATGTTAAACAGTATTAATGATTCCTATTTAGACCACGAAATGACAACCTAGAAACACTAAAAACCTATTTCCTCCCAGTATAAACCTCCTCAGCAGCCGTACAGTGCTTCCAGGTTTTCAACAGTTTTATGATCCAAGTTTGTCTTTAATCTTTAATGCTCTTTATTGCTTAATAACATTTGCAAACCTCCTATATTGATGATAGTAGTTATGTTAAGGATAGCAATCATTCATCTTAGCAAACGTTGTCAAAATTTACTAAAATCAACAAGAACTAAACAATCGTTGATAACTGATTTCAATTATTTTTTGTTTAACCAAAAAAAATACTTTGAAACACAATTCTTTCGATTAATGTAAAGGAAGCACTTACCCTATACTCAGTGACGGGTAGTGTCGTGGTTGCTGGACTATTCCAATGGATTTGGACTCGTATTTTTCCATTAGCTTGTAGTGTTAACAATTCGTCAGCTAAATCTCTTGGAGGTGATGGAGGAGTAGGCTGAAGTGTTGTCAGCTGTACGGGAGGAGATGGAGCATCGAAACCAAGCGAACCCCATTGATTTACTGCAGCTACTTGAAACTGATACCACCAACCAACAGCTGGGTCACTTAGTTGAGCACCTTTTAAAGTAGACTAACATAAAAAATGTATTCATATTATTATGGTGCTAACTGTATTATGAAAATCGTATGCGTTCATGCATTACTCACAGATGAATGATATGTAATAAAGTGTTTAACTAGCTAAACCTTAGACATAAAGCAATAAATTATATTCCACTTATAATGACTTTGTAAAGTTTCTATAGCATTAAAATTTTCAAGCAAGTTTTTATTAAATCATTTTCATTTATTCAAGGGTTAATCCCTTATATCAATGATGAAAAAAATCAGATACAATGTTTAATGTAACATAACATTTAAAATGAATTTGTTCATTTAATTGCTTTTTTTGTGAACTTAATTACTTTTATAGTTAAGTAACCAATTTTTTTAAATAGTCTAATACTTTCATTAATTAAGTAACTAATTACTTTTTTTCAAAAAAAAGATAAAAGATAAACCTTAAGATGAAAATGCAGCTCTATTTTACTCAAATTGTAATCTATTACATTTACAAGAATAACTTATTTCTTCAAAATACTTAGACTAGACATTAGAAATTTTTTTTAAGTGACATTAATTCGAAAGAGCAATTCATTTTATCCGTATCTTAAAAAATATATATGGAAAGGAAAATATCTTTAGTAATGGTAGAGATTAAATTTCAGAATGCAGAAATCATTTCTTATATACTGGTTATTTGAACGACATATTGTAATTTCAAAGCTGATTTCAATTCTTCACTAAAGCATAACGGTCAAATTTAACCTGTCGCTAAATGTGAATCATATTTTTCCTATTCGAGTTATCAAAAAAGACTCATTAAAAAAATATAAAACACTAGGAGTATCATGATAGTGTTTAGTGTAATGGTTCTATAGCTTATTGATATACTTAATTGCTAATGCATTTTCTTTCCGAAATTAACCGATACATGTGTAAAAGTTTAATCGTTAATTATATATTGAAAAGTTACAAACAATTCAACTGAAGTCGATGGAATATATCTTTCAATTGTGTTTCAGTCTGACTGGTTCCTATCGAACTTTTTCTAGGAGCTCTTCATAGAGAAGTACTCAGTGAATAATGAGTATCATTCGTGGTAAGGATGTTGAAATGAAACTATGCAATGAATTAGAATGGCAGAAACGAGAATAGAAATATATAATTTTAGACATTTATTTCAACATATAATTAGTGGTATAAAAAGCCATCATAAACGACATTAGAAAAATGCAGAGGAAAGAAAGTTCTGAATCTTTAATAGATACAGAATTTGACCAGGAATAAGAATATATATGCACAAACTATTGTTAGACTCTACGGATGGCTTTTTTAATTCAAAAACTGTATTATTTATTATAATCAGAGATTAATAGAATTTAAGGCGCAGGTCGGCACTCGTCAAATCAATATATCTGCATCCCAGAATTGACGTTTACCTCAGGACTTGAACTCAGTATCGTTAGCTTCACACGCAACCACGTTATCCAGTTAGCTACCGATTTGCTGGCAATGTGCAAGTTTATTTATTATTTTTGTGTTGGTTGTTTTAATCTGCCGATTGGTGCTTAGGGTTGCTACTGATCAGTCTCGGGTCTACATCAGTCATTTGTAACTCATGTAAAAAATGTATTTATTGACCTATATTTACCAACTTACAAGCTACTAGCTGAAAAAAAGCTGTTAATTCACATTGTTAGATTAACGCCAAGAGTATATGAACAGCGTACATACGGATCACGTTAGGGGTAAAAAATACAACATATATTCTTGGTAATGCAGTAAACTACTAATCAATTGATTTGCTTTTAAATAAGCCAATAAAGTAAATTCAGGATATCAATAAGAACAACAGTCACTTGACATATATCAAAAAACAGTAGATACATTTATCTGAAACCATAGTTAAAGCTAGTAACTTTAAACAGAAATTTCTGCCTTTATATAAGTCTTCACTGATATTTTGGAACTCTTTCTTCTTCGAAATAATTTTGACAGTAGCATAGAACAGAAATTCAAATCAAGAAACAGATAAGTTCTAAGAATAAGTGGAAAGAGGCGGATAAAAATTAAATAAAATAAAATAAAAAGGGACATTTAAAAAATTTGACACTGATGACAAATTACTATTGCAGAGGCAAACGATTTAACCATAAAGCCCGCCAGTGTGCATCTGAAATACACTGAAAGTGATAGTTGGCTTAAACTTTGAAAATTAACAAAATTGTTTTTCTTCTGATTGAAATATCACTTTTTGCAAATGAACAGATGATATTATCAATTGAGCTATATAATGTAAATCGGTTTGATTATCTAATCTAATGAATCACCTCCTGCAAGTCTATTAAAACATTCCATTCCGCTGAACAACAACTGTTAGTATTCGCTACAGCTTTTAATTGTTAAAGTTTGTAAATTTATTGATAAAGCACCACCTGAAAAACTACTTATCTCTGATCTTAGTCCAGTAAGTATCAATGTTGGTTTACTTAAAAAATGTAGTCTGTGATTGTTTTTATTCCAACAGCGTGTAGTTAATTTATTCATCGTACTGATTCAATGTAATAGTATCATGTATACAAATTCAAACTTAGCTCTAGTTACTTCCGTTCAGACGGCCAGGTAGCATGACTATCTTTCACACAAGAAGTTTATCTCAAAGTTGATTATATAGACCTACAACTTGTGGATGAATCAAATGAAGTTCTCCAACTAGTTATGCTAATCAACAGTGCATGAACTACAATAATTTCATTCTAGTTAGTTTTGCCTATTTAAAATTGCTTATTTCTCAATACTACATCATTAATAAAATGGTTTTCATATCACATTTCTTTATCCCGTAACCTCACTCACGATTTAAGCATCTTCAGAGGATTTGAATGTCCACAGCTTATTTGCTTTCTAGTTCACTTCTGGCTTTCGAAAAATTTATTTTTTTACTGATGAAATTCTATTTAATAGATAAACGTTTCAGAAATTAAAACAATACGACGTATTTTAACAAGTCGTTTTCTTTTGAATTAATCACAAAAAATAGTTGTTCTAACCAGTTGATTAGTTCACTGATCAATGAATTCGCAACATATAATAAATCATATTTGCACCTAACAAATTTGAGAAATTGTTATGACAACTTGTCAAACCCATAACTTTTATGCAAATTCACATAGTTTCTTTTGTCTAAACGTTATTAAATATGACCAGGTAACTTGCTAAATAAACAACGGGGTACCGGCAAAAACAAATATGATTTGGATAGAAATGAAATGATACATTCTTACGCTTACATTTCACATTCACTCTCTCCTTCTCTCTCACATGACCTAATGCCGATTGTTTTAAATCTTTGTTTATAGTTTGTTTGTTTGTCTAATATTTCATCAGAATGTCGTTCTTATTTCACATCAGTAATCATTGTCACCGATATTGAAATAAATAGATATTATTAAAAATCCTTCCGTTTTTATAGCTTACGGTTATATGCAAATCAGTGAAATGCCAAAAAAAATGTAGATTTTTTTTAGAAATCATTGATGGAAATATTTGCATACAAGTAGAATAGGTGTTTTCATAGAAATAGAATCTAAATGTAAATATACACAAGTTGTGTTTGTGTGTTTTGAATCTTTGTGTTTATTCAAGATTTTTTACTAATAAATATTTGGAATAATTTGAAAGAAATACAAAGAATGAAGAAGCTTATTTCACAGACAAGTATGATCATACCTGGAAAGAGGAACAAATGTGTGTGTAAGGAAATCAATCCCACTTAACAAATAAGTGATTATAAGTTATTTAGAAAAAAACCATCGGTTATAGTTGTAATATTTACTTGATATTCTGTTATGATCGTCACTAGGTATGCTTGAACCTATTATGGGTTCACCTTAGTCGATAAACAAGGACGAGACAATGAACCGGCGTCCAGGAAGACTACTCTGATCATTTGACCCCAAACAGCTAACGAGAAGTTTTGATATAGGGTAGAAAGTATATTCTACAAATACCCAGCAATCACAATACAATCAAGCACACAAATCTCGTTTATTTATACATCATAGAAACGTACTTGGGACAGTCACAAAAATAGCACACTAAAATGCACAGCAGCCAATCACAGCCATGGATTTTCCTGATGGGAAATGAAATTTCAAGGTCAACTAATCAGCCCATGCTCGCAAACATGGGATCCGAAATTGAGGCATTAATCAAGAGAGTTCTGAGGATCTAAAGTCCCCATCATAATTACCGGATTTATAAGAGCTCTTTCTATGGTTTTATTGAGAAGGTTAACTTTATTCAATTATTTGCAGACTAGTAACTGGTGGAATAATCTAATTTCCAGTTTCGACCAGTTTGTGATAATAAAATTATATCACTGCAGCCAACGAAATTTTAAAACATAAGTAACTTTAAAAAGTATTTGATCAAGTTGATGAAATCTTTATGTAGGTTTAACGAGATATAACAGCTTGACATATAACATGAGACTCATCAGAAAAACATCAATACATCAAACGTTATGTTAAATAAACCACATATTCACTTCAAAAAAGTCAGCAATATTTTCAAAAGTACCGATCAACCTACCTACTGCAGACTAATAGGTATAACTTAAAAATACTTTATAAAAAAATAAAGTTACTAATGTTTTACTGAATATTTTAAAATATCTGATAGTGAATGGAACGGTAATTTTTAAGGAAAACGGATTTTTAGTCTTTAAAAGATGTAACAGGAAATGCCCAAAAGTTTGAGCTCTTGTTCATCCAGAGGCGAAGATTTAGGAAGATGTATCATGGTTCTTTCAAAATCGTATAATATCAGTGACCTATACCTTTCACCGCGTTTTAAAAATATTCAACTGTAAAAAAACATTCACTCACCACAACTAATGTTTTCCAGGGACTTGACATACGACTATCATATTCCGGACCAAAATAAGATTTAACTTGCAGTATGTACACCGTTGGCAGACTAAGATTACTGACACCCATTTCATTATTATCCCAAGAAACAAGAAACGATGGTGGGTGTTTTTCTTCTAAAATCCTTATTGTTGGAATTGGTGGCAGGATTGCTGTGAAAGTTAAGAACATAATAATAGGTAAACAGTATACTCAATTTACTAAAAACTTGAGTTTTACAATAAATACAAAACAATGTTAAAATTTCTAATCCTCATTTAGACCAACCATATAAAATATCGACTATTGTAAGCCGATTTGAATGAATGGAGTATAAAACTCTCAAAAATATACATAGTTTTGTTAACAATTAAAACATGATAATAAAGGTATACTCACCAATCTCAGTTATTTGATTAACATTTAATTGGAAACGTAAAACTATTCAAGTTTAGTTTATTTTGTCTTACCAAGATATACATGCATCAACTGATATAATTGATTTTTCTGAATTTAATATTTGTTCGTAATTTTACTCAGTCAGATTTAATGCGCTTACATTAAGTTTACAAATCAGTTAAAGTTATATAAGTGTTGGATGTATTAAATCACACTCCTAGCCAAAAAAAATCGCCAACTCTATTTAATCAACGTCTTGTAATTACTTCTGGGTGGATGCGTTGTGTATCTTATGCAAATGAATTAAGGCTTATTGTTTTTGATTAAATTTTTCTTATTTCTGTCTAAACTACTATGTACAAATGGAGCTTCAGATATAATCTTAAAGTGGCTGTTGGGAGAGCCAATCGAGAAGAAAGCCACGCACATTGGATTGATGAACTATTTGATTAATGTTCATGATGAACTATTTGATTCATGTTCAAAATATTTAACGGCATTTATATAATTGTATAAATACGCATGTTTGATTGTACATTTTTGATTCTGTTAATAAGCGTTCTCCAACGTCTTCCGTCTTCTTATTTTTGAACGGAGGGGTCTAACGTTCGCTGTGTCATCAGTACAGTGGTTTGGCGTTACATCAAGTACAAAACATAAAAGTGGCATTAATTGTTTCTAATGTAACGGAGTCAAAATCACCATGTACGATATTGCTAACCTGTTCTGTTTTCTTTCTATTTCAGGGCGATCAAACATAAACGCTTTGGAAGCTGAAGAACAGGCCCTGAGTTCTCTGAACTTACAGGATGACTCATAAAACTTTGGTACACTAGCCACCCTTTTTCTGTGAAAACCTCGTTTATTTTAATTTTCAAATAAAAAAGAGTGCCGTGGCCGTACTTCGTGTTCTCTCTTGGTGTGAGGTGTTAGGCTAACTCTGTGTGTTGCAATTTTAGATCTGATACGCTGTTAGGTGACTGCTGATAACACGCGCTACACTAAAACAAGTCTTCTACGTGTCTCGCAATAACGTGATAAACGTATCAAACTAAAAAAAGGAATGTTATTTGTTTAAATATCATTATGAAACTTAGAGCAAGATTTCATGTCAGTGACTTTGATAAATACTTTGAGAGTGATCTATTGTTATTAGTTATGCTGACTTATGTACAAAACCATATGGCCTTCGTTTCGTAGTTCTACTTATTTCTAAAAAGGAGAATTAAATACATTTTCGAAACGACGATCAACCTGTCCTAATGTAGTTTCAGATCACATTTCATCGTTTTTTTTTATTGTTATCAAAATGTTTAAACGTACAATAACTTTGACTGATCTTTTGAAGTATATATTTTCCTCAGGTTGCCGAAACTTCATATCTTAAGGCAATTTGTAACTCATGTGTGAAAACTTAATTGCAGTGATCAGGAATATTCAAACCCTTAAAACTGAAATACAACTTCAAGGTGTGCATAAATAATTTTCCAGGTTATCATTTTAATGGAATTTTTCAAAATCAAATTACCTTTATTAAATACAGCTGGTTTGCATTGTGACTGGCAGCATTTATCTTGCTTTTGTGGGCACTCACCATCAACTGTACAGCTGTTTATTTCATTAAGTTCTTTGCCATGCTGAGCAAACCAAGAATTCTCTGGCATATTGGTTCGTAAACCGCTATTACTTTCAGTTAAGGAGATGTGTTTATCTAAATCCAACTGTGATGAATCGCGAGACTCATGTGACGGAAAATTCTGAACATCATTTTTAACAGATACTAAACTTGGTATGCGATGAATCGCCAGCCCAATCTGTTCAGGACAATCACCAGATCGTTTCTTCAATGCTGCATCTAAGAATCGGCAACCAGTAAGACATGACCATCCACTAGGTGAATCACCAGGCTAAACAAGAGAAAATATCATTTAATTGCAAGTGTATTGAACTGTTTATCGTATTACAAAATTTATAACACCGTCTAATCATTTCAGATCAATATTCAAATGACTGCCATGTAAAACCATTATGTTAGAATCAGATGACAAGTATCACACAAATAACTGAAGCAATTTTTTCATTATCCAAGGTTATGTTCAATTGTTTGACTAGAATAGAGAGCGAAATAAAATGAAATTTATATTTCAAGAACTGAAATCTACTTCTTAAATAGTTTGATACTATGGCGTGAAATTTAACATGAATTATATTGTATAAACTGGTATGTTTGACTGGCGCTTCTACTATAGAATTCAATTAATGAATGCATAATGACAATAAAAGGTTTTTAGATAACTTCTTCACACAGTAGTATGAAGTTTTTTTTCTAGGTTGACCATGATAATTAATGGTTATTCTCATGGAAAGCTTTCTTTTAATATTAAGTTAACGATTATCGTATACTTTTGTCCTTTTTATGTGTACAATTAAAAAGCTATTTAATGTATTACGAGTTTATCAGATTACACTTTTTGTTCACTTTATTTATGATACGATTAGTGTGTTTTTCTACTTTTTTCTAAAGAATTTTATCCATTAATTTAACTGAAAATTAAGCAGACTAAAAGTGCCTCAAGGTCATTTTCATAGAAAATATCTTTTTGGCAAATTGAAAAAAAAAACGATGCGAAATTGTTCATTTTCTGAACTGAAACTGAAGTCAATCACAGTTTTGTAAGTTTATTCCGTGTTATTTCCTCTCTATGGAAGTGTTCTCAGTAATCCAGTTTGTAAACGATGTAATTTGATAATTCGTATGACAAATTTATTTCATTACGAACAAATACCATATGGAGATTGAATAATAGACAGCAGTGCCGATGGAGAAAATATGTAGCTCAGGTGGATGGTGTTTGGGCTGTTAGATCCCCAGAACTCGCTTCATAAATGCCTTATATTGGATTTCACGTTTGCCAGCATGGGTTGATCAGTTGACCTTGAGATTTCATTTCCCATTAGGAAAATCCATGGCTGTGATTGGCTGCAGTGTATTTTAGTGTGCTGTTGTCGTAACTGTCCCAAGTACGTTTCTATGATGCATAAATAAACGAGATTTGTGTGCTTGATTGTATTGTGCTTGCTGGGTATTTGTAGAATATACTTTCTACGCTTATCAAGACTTCTGTTCTTCAGTTCTGATATCAAGGTAGCCTTCTTGGACGCTGGTTCATTGTCTCGTTCTTGTTTATCGACTAAGGTGAACTTGTAATAGCTTCAAGCTTACCTAGTGATGATGGTGGTGGCGTTTCGTTCCAGCTCAACTAGCAGTGCTGCATAATAGATGTTATGCGTGAAATCATTCATGTAGATATAATTATCACTAATTCACTTAACTAATCAAACCTTAAATGTTTTAATAATACTTTCATTTTCACAAAGGTTCATAATATGAAATGGAATGCTACGTAGAATCCACACTAATTTACAATTTCTACTAAGGCGACAGTCAGTGTATAGTGGGCGAGAAAAAAAGAAAGCAGTATTCATTCCAGTCTTAACAACCTAAAATTATTCTTCCTCTGAAGGAACGGTCCTCTCAATTATTACAATAGTATTGAAATTCATAAAGACGAAGCGAAATCATCGTCCAGTATGAAGATATGCCTGTTGTGATTCGATTCCTTGTTTACAATGAAATTACTACATTCACTTCAATAGGCTTCTTATTCATGAATGGCCCTGAAATCAAACAGTTCTCTTTTATTAATACAACTGAGTTCATAGTTTATGAATTCAACTACAGTCAGAACTGATGTTGGAAAACAGTCGCTGGCTTGTTCATAACAACAACATCAAATGAGCTTTTTCTTTCATGGTTAATAATATCAAGGTTGGGATAGCATGTTATAAAGACGGTATACTCACTCTATGTATACCTGTATTATTCTATGATTCATCATACTAAATCTTTACAATAGGAAAGATGAAACATGTAATTGTAAAGAAGAATTATAAAAATCAATAAATTTCAGTATTTTAAATGTAGTTTTCAAAACGTAAATGAAATCAGTTGGTTTAAAATAGAATATGAGGAAAAATAGAAATATTAACGATAATCGCTTATTTACTGAGGAAAAAAACCCTATAAATGGAACATTCTGTTGACCAAATGAAATTGGAATAAATTATCATGAACAAATGTTGGAAACAGCATTCAAAGGAATAAAAAATTTTCAAATATCACAGATATGAATATATTTAAAGTACATACCTCGCACATTTTTATGCAGTCACCATAAAATCGGTCTGAATCACAAGCTTGTTCACACTGTCAAAAGATCAATGAAGGAATAAGTTTCAATGAGACGACTGCAAAACATATTACTCAAATATTTCAAACAACAATAATGGAGTTAAATAAATAGAGCATTCCTGCTAGATTATACTCAAATTTACTTTTAATAAACTAAAATAAATCCTAATGACTTATGGTTTTAGTTTTTGTTCTAATTTTAGAAGTTCAGCATTTTATGTGTTGCTCAAATTGTATCACTTTTATTCTATCGGGACTGTATTGATTAGTTTGGTTATCACCTAAGTTTCCGTAGACGGTAAGCGTTACTCCGTCAGATAAAAATTAATGAGACAAAACGTCTCGTCACTCAAGTTAAATGACTATAAACATCAATAGATAAATGAAGTAAGCAGATTAACTAACATAGAATAACCCTTGTTGAAAACTGATGGAAATGAAGAAGCAGTATAGAATTGTTGCTTCCTAGAAATAGACTTTTCAGTAGTTTCTGTCAAACAGAATGTTTCACCATCATTGCTGAGATCATTCCATTAGACTGAGATCCAAAGGTTCGGAGCAAAAAATCTACACACTACATAATGGATATGAATGAACATTATATGATGTCGGTGACAGCTGTTACACCCTTGAGTTAAAGTCTGTTTGCATTAGATTCACTAGTTATTCTCAAGACTAGTAATAAGTGATCACATGATTGATAGAACAGTTGTTGGAATGTGCTAAATTAGGACTAAAATAATTCCTCATAATCCCTAAATCTAAAATTCTTTTTACTTGGTGTTAATTTGTGAAGAAAACTGATATATATATATATATATATATATATATATATATATATATATATATATATCAAACTTGGGAATGACAAAAACCACTTAGTAGAACAACCACATTATTATAGTTCCGCTTTGTACTGATAAAATTTCATGAAGATTTTTGAAAGAAAAATTCAAAACTCTGAAGTTAGACGCTACCTTACTCATCATAAATGCTTACTGATGAAAAGAGTACACAAAGGTAAACATGTGTCCATCACTTTTTTCAAACTCTGATTAAGTTTACTGAATGTTGACATTAATTTAATTAAGATATCTAAATGCACTGGAATAAGTCGAACGTGCAATAAGCTAATTCTTCCCATTAGAATTTCCGATTTTTAGGGATTTGGTCTCGTCGTTTTTGTTGTATTAATTCAATCAAGTTGCTATTCAATTTTATTAAGTTAATATTTCGATTTTCAGCTTACTCTGTAAACAGAGTTCCTGAGTTGTTGTACCTTAAGTAGGAATCAGAAATCTGGAATTCGGCTGAAAATTTAAAGTCACCAGTTAATCAGTCTTAAAGAAGCGATCCATCTACTAACCTCGGATTTACACAGTTTCAAAATATTCGAATGTGGTTAACTACTGTTTTAATGGTTAGTTATTTTTCAAACGTATCATAACAAGCAAAATACCTGTAATCAAATTACAGGTTTTTAGTATAATTTTCATTCACAATCAACCTATTCAAATAATGAATCTAAACAAGAAAACCGAAAGCTAACTACTACCTCATTCGTTCTACTGGAAAGTGATACGCTTTCAAAAAAAAACTGTCATATTCATAATATACCGTGCATTTAATCACAAATATTATTTGACAGTACAACGAACATTTCAGTGCAAGTATTAGTCACACTGCATTTTATGATATACATTGCATAAGCTTACTTCGTCATAATATAAGAAATCCCGGTGATAATTGACTGCATTATCTCGAAGTTGAACTGGAGATTTCATCACGTTCTTCACAATTTCCTCGATCTGATTTAAAGAGAAAAAAGAAGAGATAAAATCATCAAATAATGAATAAACTTTTTTTAAGGTGAGCGTTTTTTTTAATAGAACGGCATGCCTCACCAAACTTTACTGACCTTTAGGTGTGCCACAGAGTTTACTTATCTACTCATGTTTAGAAAACCAATTGAATACATTGACTGGTATAACCTATTAACCTTAGATTTACTAAAAAAATGAATGAATGACTGTTTTCTTAAGCGAAAAAAAATAAAACTAAATTCTAATCTCATTGAACGAACGATTTGAGAGATAATTACTTCTATTTGAATCTATTTATTTTGGTGCTGACCTTAAAAATCTGAGAACATATATATATATATATATATATATATATATATATATATATATATAAAAGAAAGACGAACTAGTTTGGACAACATGAAATACGAGTCTAATGAAATTGTAGATATATTTATCTTACGGTAAACTATTTTTAGAAAAGAGGAAGAAAAAATATATTATTTAATGATTACGCCTAATGAGTGGTTTTGACTTCCTTACTGAGTAAAAATCTACAACTCATTTATATTGCTACATCTAATAGCAAGTGAGTTGGAAAAAAACAAACAATATTTTCGATGAATAGTAGACCTCCTACTGTGTGTAGTAAATCAAACAAAAATGGGTTAAAAAAAACTCACTTCTTGTCGAATATTTTTAGGATGATAATTAAATCGAGAAGGCAAATACAAGTGACTATAAGTGTCTGTAGAAAATCGACCAAGAAAAATGAGACGTAAGAAAGGGATAAACTAAAAATTTGGAATGATTATACAAAAAATCTAATCAGAAGAATTTTTTCTTTTCGTACGAAAGTTAATTCGTTGATTTTGCAATTGATTTGCTGGGGTAAAATATAGATAGATATAAATTGGTAGTTTAATCAGCAATAACAATGAAGAAGTGTCTGATGCGAATTAGTTAAACAAAATCCAAATTACATTCAAGTTCATTAGGATCTTGTTGCAAAATCATGAACAATATTCTACTTTAAATGTACTAATCCATTAATTAATCACATAAATTGTTTTGAAAAAATTTGGTTTGAACAAATAATTGTTAGGCTCACTGTTGCAGAAATCGAATAAATCCTAGAATGACACATCCTTTTCACTGTAAACAAAAATGTGCAAGTTTATTCCTATGTGAAGACTGACAAATCTACAGGTATTGGAATTCTCAAAGTTATTTAATAATTTTTCAGTCTCACAAATGCCTCGAAATTTTTTACTTTATTTCAGGCTGGAGTGTACATATTTATAGGTAGAAACGTGTAAGTTATCAATTAACAAAAATAATTGTGAGATCAGCATTTCCGGAAATCGTTATGTGTATCTGAGCCTCAATTCAAATCATTTATATCTTTGGAAAAAGTTTGGAAAAAGATGTCATTTATTTAAAATGAAGTATAACGTGTACTAACCAGTAACGCACTTAGAATAATAAACCCATCTAAAATTTCCAAGGATGTACATTACAATTACTGACTACGTGAGTTGAAATATTTTTTTAATTCTAGTTAAACACTGAAACATTCAAAGAGAAGCTACCGTTTAAATTTAAGTTCATTTAGAAGAAAACCACAATTTTTATGTAGTCGGTTATTTGTCTTATTTGAATATTTTGTAAACACGATTATTTCTGGTGCTATTTCTTTCAGCAATGATTCAGTATTTGTTTTTTTACCAGGTTTATGAAATTAATATTTGTATACTTATACAAGGAATAGATAAAATCTACAAATTTCTATATTTTTATCCATGATGTTGTGAGCAAAATTCAGTAGGTAATAAAGTAAAGTTCTTGTGTGTGATAGCTACAGTATTTGTTACGAATAGTATTAATACTACTGTTTCGAATAAAGTATTCATCTGGAATTTAAATAAACCAGTAGATCAATAAAAACAAGAGATCGCCATTTAACTTTATCTCTCCAGTTAAAAACTCCTTATCAATGCAGCCGTATATTCAAACAAAAAATTACGAGATTTCTTGACATATAAGTATGACTCCCACTCCGAAAATTCAAACTAGCTACCGAGGATTTTACTATACTATTCATTTAGTGATGTAGTGTTAATAATGTTCATTTGAATCGGTAGATGATCACTCCACCTCTAGTTCAACTGTCAATAGATGTTAGAGTTTCTTAGCATTTACTTATGATTGTGATATATTTAAACTGTAATGTGAATTGACTTCAGATATTTCAATGACGATCATCAAATATTGGGGCTCGAAAATCGAATCAAGTCGATTACATATTTAGTAACAAAAATTATCAAGGAAATTTTTTTCTTCAAAGTTATATCATAACCTTAAAAGTTTGTAAATTGTATCAGGTAAAGAGATTAAAGATATGCAATCTATGGAGTTTTAATAGACTATTTAATTCCAAAGAGAGTTTATTGTTTTAACAGATGATCTAATTATTATGATTTGATTTGACAATAATCTATATTTTTTGTCAGATTATTTAAATATTGTATTCTCATGATTTAATAATCAGGCATTTGATTTCGCGCTATATTTTGTTCAATATTTATAATATATATACACGATTGGCAGCATCATTGATTCCTATTAGTTGTTTAAAATGCCGATCTAGGAAATCAACTAATATACGATTCAAAAAATTCTTTTAAGTTCATAATAGTAGTAATCAGTCTATTTTCTACCGAATTATCCACAACAAACAGGATGCTGTCAATTTTTGATAAAAAAAAAGAACGGTAATGATGACATTACATGAAATTCTCTATTTTGACTCATGAATAATCTTTATTTTAAATTACCTCTGAGCATCTAAAACATAAAGAAATCAATATCATGAGCTAAAGACATTGAAGTATTTTAGATGAAATCAGCTTTGTATTTTGAGATGGTGGAGAAAATTTTTAGCTCAGGTGGATAATTGTGATGGTGTTTCGTTATCTGAAGTTTGTGCTGATGATGTTTTTCAGAAGAATAATGAAAGTTTCACAAACAAAAAACATTCAGCTTTGTATATTATTTCATGAAACCAATCACTGACAGCAATAACGATTGTTTCATTTCGTGTCAGAATGTATGTAACAGGTGTTTTTGTTTGGCTTAGAGGTGCAAATAACAGACTTCTTCCATAAAAAGCAGTTGAAATTGTCAGTTGAAGTCAGACAACTTTAGTTTTTGAGTCATTCTTGAATTTGGCATATTGAAGTAGAACATAAAGTTCCTATTAAAAAAAAACACTTAACACAGATGCTTGACAAGACTTTTAATATCATAGTGACATATAGCTTTGTTGAATTCATAATTCAATAAATTAAATAGTTCTGCTGTCTAAAATGTCTTTCTTGTTAAAGGTCTCATAATTTTTAGAATAAACGATCAGCTGCTACCATAATGAAGGATTCATTATCAATAATGAGATCAGCCAAAAAATATGTAGAACGGTTGTGTATTTGAATATCGATTCAAAGTTCAGTTACAGTTCTTACTCATCGATAAACAGTGTAGAACAGGAAATCTGAAGACTATCAAATATAAGGGAAAGGTAATAGCACTTCGAAATCAAAATATACGGACATCATAACCGAGTGGAAGAGTTTGACGAAAAACAATGAAGTTACAGTTCGAAACTCAGTTTTATACTAATTATATTTATCGCCTTCTCCTTGAAAGTCATTAAACTTAAGTACTGCATAAATTGACCAGATTTTGTTTATTTGTATGTACTAGCAATAGCTTAGTCACAAAGTTTCCAAAACGTAGTGGTGTTTTGATACGTACTGTCATAAGTTTGTGATTTGTCTTCATATTAGAAAATCAAAAAAACCTAATCATGAACACACACAAACATAATTACATGATCCACTTAAATGAGTAATATTTTATGTGAAATTCTAAAAGTTCACTTCATTGCAACATTGAATGCACAGTAAAATAAACATGTAACACGAGTATCTAATAATTTACAAGCAAATATTATCATAAAATAGTTGAATTTATAACCAGTAAGTAACTCTTTTCAAAATGTTATTGATTTGTTGTAGGCCTGTGCAGAAATCAATATGCATTTATACATAACAGTTCTAAAATTAGCCAACCTTCAATATTAAAAATTAATTTTCATTGAAATACACTTGAACAAAATGTAATTATGGTACTAATAGCTGACCTCGGTATAAGAAAGTACTCAGACAAAAA
This sequence comes from Schistosoma turkestanicum, assembly GCA_944470395.2. NCBI lineage: Eukaryota > Metazoa > Platyhelminthes > Trematoda > Strigeidida > Schistosomatidae > Schistosoma > Schistosoma turkestanicum. The sequence goes on from OX103979.1 coordinate 18,269,870, forward strand.
TTAAAAAATACATTTCACATAGATCCGTAAACAACTATCAGTGTAAGCAGCTTTCACAACCGCATGATGATGATACTTAATGATCGCTACAGCAGTCATTATACATGTTCTTAATGTCGAAATATGAATCATTTTTATGAATTTCAGTTGATTTTTTTTATATACTTGAAAATTATTTGATGTGTACATTTTAGTGTCAGAATAATTCTCACAGTCCGCGAATAAATTTATTAATATTTTGAAACAAAAATGGCTTGTTTATAATTTAAAACTAAATGCTGATGTAAATATTTAAACTAAGCAGTATTATAGTTATAATGTGATCGACAATATTGTTTTCTTAGTCAAAGGCATTCACCATAAGCTTGAACTAGCTAAAACCATAATAGACAACGACCGATAAACAAAAGAATGACAGCTGTTTGATCAGCAAGCACTTAACTGAGATATGTTCTTGCAAATCTATCTAACCCACAAACAATCAGTGGAACAAGATTTGTGTGATTAAACTCTGAGATTGTGAGCTCCATGTTCCACTTGTTGGTGTTTACTAATGAAAATTCAGTAAAAATAAGTACCTGCTCTTTAACGTGATAAATAACTGTTCAAAATTCATTATGTTTTCGATATTGTAATCTAGTGGCACCCGTAGGATGAGTCTTGTCACACGCAGTAGACATGAGTTATATGTTTCTGCATTTAACGGTTGATGTACACATTATGTTAGATACACTTTATTAGTAATCATGATGCAATACCTCAGTCTATAAAAGCATGCTACTTTAGGCTACAGACGCTTAGGATAAAAAAAAACGTGGTATATCCAGTTGACGATTCCAAAGTAATGCCCCGTCAATCCGAAATACATATAAAACCGAGGTAGATTGTTCTTAATTGATTACCATAACTTTTGCTACTTAGAATATACTCTATGTGAGGTAGAAATCACAGACTTACAGAATAAGCAATACCATTATATAATCAAGAAGTCATTGACACAACAAAATTCATTCTAAATTAAAAATATTTAGGAGCGGGAACCACTTCTTTCAGCATCACTGATTGATAGATTTATTTCAGTTACACTTTAGTCTGTGTACATTAACTGAAAGACAGTTTATTTGACGCCTTACAAATATGTATTATTCAACCTATTTATAAATAATATATATAGTTTGCAAAAACAAAACCACTATTATCTGGGAGCAAAACTTTGGAAAAATTCTTACTAAACTCATTAAAAGTTTTCAGTAATTATTTTTAGAAAGCCAAAGTCACAAATGTCATTTTTAATGCTCTTCTTATCTTCTAGATTGGTACTTTTTATTTAAGGTAGGCGCATACTTAACGTGATTTTAGACTGAAATTAATTTCATTTTTCTTCAAACTAAAATGAGCAATTTATACATGAATTGAAGGCGACAAACAATTCCCATGAGATCATTTAACTACGTTTAACTAGCAATTTCCATGTCAATATCATATCAATAATCATTATTCTTGCCTAAAATTCTGACAATGAAAAACAAACTTGGTAAATATTTTTTTAGAAAATTAAACAAACTTTAACTTAATTGAAACATTCTCACTAAGTTATTTACTTAGATTCTATATATAAACGGTAAAACTATACATTATGCAATCAATCGTAAAATAATTTGGATACATCAATGTCCGTGTATTTGTTTTGATTGGTGTTACGATTTACCGAACAAAATTTATGATCACTTTAACTCTAGTAATATTTTGTCCAAATACACCACGAAATCTTTTTGTTGTGATAGTTTTCGTCGATATTATTCTGTAAATATATACCAGTAAGCTCTCCATTCATTTTATAATTTTATTAGATAAAATCGTCAGTTATCTGATGACAATTTGAATCGGAGACTGATATTTTTTAAAATCAGGGATTTCCTGGTAAAGCTGTCCTATGAAATGTACATCGATTTATTGAGAACATTGTCAGGACAGTTACAGATATGATATTGTGGAATATAAGAATATTCAATAATAGCTGTATGTTGCCAATTACACCCGCAATTCCCTTTCAATCGATATATTATGAGCTGTTGTCATTACATCTCAATACTAGTGCGTTTTATTCATGTCCCATAAAAAGCTATATATTTTATTCACCAGGGATTATGAAAAGCATAAAATTTTTAATTTATTTTTGAAAATTTGTATTAAGTGTGCCGAAGCTCTTAACATATGTTAAACAAGAACCTTTAAATTCATCTTTTAAACTAAATCTTGCCATCATATATATATATATATATATATATATATATATCACTAAAGCAATCCATTTACTTGATAAATTATACCGTGTACATATATAGAATATATATACTTTTTTTCAACTGAATGGATTATTTCAACGGTAAAATTGCTTAAGGCTATTAGAAAAGTGTGATTTTCTCACTTAAGATTTTATGTCTCTTGTCTTATAACTTTTACAACCTAAACACCACAAGCATACTGTTAGATAACATCCATTTTCCATCTCCACTTTTCCGTTAAACAACATTTTGACTCCATACACAAGTTAAATCAGCTTAAAACATTACAAATAAATCAGTATTATATATATTGAGGGATTAATGAACATTGACTAAACGTACCACTAAATTGTATATACGTATATATATATATACAATTTCGTGGTACGTTTCGTCAATGTTCATTAATCCCTCAATATATATAATACTGATTTATTTGTAATGTTTTAAGCTGATTTAACTTGTGTATGGAGTCAAAATGTTGTTTAACGGAAAAGTGGAGATGGAAAATGGATGTTATCTAACAGTATGCTTGTGGTGTTTAGGTTGTAAAAGTTATAAGACAAGAGACATAAAATCTTAAGTGAGAAAATCACACTTTTCTAATAGCCTTAAGCAATTTTACCGTTGAAATAATCCATTCAGTTGAAAAAAAGTATATATATTCTATATATGTACACGGTATAATTTATCAAGTAAATGGATTGCTTTAGTGATATATATATATATATATATATATATATATGATGGCAAGATTTAGTTTAAAAGATGAATTTAAAGGTTCTTGTTTAACATATGTTAAGAGCTTCGGCACACTTAATACAAATTTTCAAAAATAAATTAAAAATTTTATGCTTTTCATAATCCCTGGTGAATAAAATATATAGCTTTTTATGGGACATGAATAAAACGCACTAGTATTGAGATGTAATGACAACAGCTCATAATATATCGATTGAAAGGGAATTGCGGGTGTAATTGGCAACATACAGCTATTATTGAATATTCTTATATTCCACAATATCATATCTGTAACTGTCCTGACAATGTTCTCAATAAATCGATGTACATTTCATAGGACAGCTTTACCAGGAAATCCCTGATTTTAAAAAATATCAGTCTCCGATTCAAATTGTCATCAGATAACTGACGATTTTATCTAATAAAATTATAAAATGAATGGAGAGCTTACTGGTATATATTTACAGAATAATATCGACGAAAACTATCACAACAAAAAGATTTCGTGGTGTATTTGGACAAAATATTACTAGAGTTAAAGTGATCATAAATTTTGTTCGGTAAATCGTAACACCAATCAAAACAAATACACGGACATTGATGTATCCAAATTATTTTACGATTGATTGCATAATGTATAGTTTTACCGTTTATATATAGAATCTAAGTAAATAACTTAGTGAGAATGTTTCAATTAAGTTAAAGTTTGTTTAATTTTCTAAAAAAATATTTACCAAGTTTGTTTTTCATTGTCAGAATTTTAGGCAAGAATAATGATTATTGATATGATATTGACATGGAAATTGCTAGTTAAACGTAGTTAAATGATCTCATGGGAATTGTTTGTCGCCTTCAATTCATGTATAAATTGCTCATTTTAGTTTGAAGAAAAATGAAATTAATTTCAGTCTAAAATCACGTTAAGTATGCGCCTACCTTAAATAAAAAGTACCAATCTAGAAGATAAGAAGAGCATTAAAAATGACATTTGTGACTTTGGCTTTCTAAAAATAATTACTGAAAACTTTTAATGAGTTTAGTAAGAATTTTTCCAAAGTTTTGCTCCCAGATAATAGTGGTTTTGTTTTTGCAAACTATATATATTATTTATAAATAGGTTGAATAATACATATTTGTAAGGCGTCAAATAAACTGTCTTTCAGTTAATGTACACAGACTAAAGTGTAACTGAAATAAATCTATCAATCAGTGATGCTGAAAGAAGTGGTTCCCGCTCCTAAATATTTTTAATTTAGAATGAATTTTGTTGTGTCAATGACTTCTTGATTATATAATGGTATTGCTTATTCTGTAAGTCTGTGATTTCTACCTCACATAGAGTATATTCTAAGTAGCAAAAGTTATGGTAATCAATTAAGAACAATCTACCTCGGTTTTATATGTATTTCGGATTGACGGGGCATTACTTTGGAATCGTCAACTGGATATACCACGTTTTTTTTTATCCTAAGCGTCTGTAGCCTAAAGTAGCATGCTTTTATAGACTGAGGTATTGCATCATGATTACTAATAAAGTGTATCTAACATAATGTGTACATCAACCGTTAAATGCAGAAACATATAACTCATGTCTACTGCGTGTGACAAGACTCATCCTACGGGTGCCACTAGATTACAATATCGAAAACATAATGAATTTTGAACAGTTATTTATCACGTTAAAGAGCAGGTACTTATTTTTACTGAATTTTCATTAGTAAACACCAACAAGTGGAACATGGAGCTCACAATCTCAGAGTTTAATCACACAAATCTTGTTCCACTGATTGTTTGTGGGTTAGATAGATTTGCAAGAACATATCTCAGTTAAGTGCTTGCTGATCAAACAGCTGTCATTCTTTTGTTTATCGGTCGTTGTCTATTATGGTTTTAGCTAGTTCAAGCTTATGGTGAATGCCTTTGACTAAGAAAACAATATTGTCGATCACATTATAACTATAATACTGCTTAGTTTAAATATTTACATCAGCATTTAGTTTTAAATTATAAACAAGCCATTTTTGTTTCAAAATATTAATAAATTTATTCGCGGACTGTGAGAATTATTCTGACACTAAAATGTACACATCAAATAATTTTCAAGTATATAAAAAAAATCAACTGAAATTCATAAAAATGATTCATATTTCGACATTAAGAACATGTATAATGACTGCTGTAGCGATCATTAAGTATCATCATCATGCGGTTGTGAAAGCTGCTTACACTGATAGTTGTTTACGGATCTATGTGAAATGTATTTTTTAATTTTTGTCTGAGTACTTTCTTATACCGAGGTCAGCTATTAGTACCATAATTACATTTTGTTCAAGTGTATTTCAATGAAAATTAATTTTTAATATTGAAGGTTGGCTAATTTTAGAACTGTTATGTATAAATGCATATTGATTTCTGCACAGGCCTACAACAAATCAATAACATTTTGAAAAGAGTTACTTACTGGTTATAAATTCAACTATTTATGATAATATTTGCTTGTAAATTATTAGATACTCGTGTTACATGTTTTATTTTACTGTGCATTCAATGTTGCAATGAAGTGAACTTTTAGAATTTCACATAAAATATTACTCATTTAAGTGGATCATGTAATTATGTTTGTGTGTGTTCATGATTAGGTTTTTTTTGATTTTCTAATATGAAGACAAATCACAAACTTATGACAGTACGTATCAAAACACCACTACGTTTTGGAAACTTTGTGACTAAGCTATTGCTAGTACATACAAATAAACAAAATCTGGTCAATTTATGCAGTACTTAAGTTTAATGACTTTCAAGGAGAAGGCGATAAATATAATTAGTATAAAACTGAGTTTCGAACTGTAACTTCATTGTTTTTCGTCAAACTCTTCCACTCGGTTATGATGTCCGTATATTTTGATTTCGAAGTGCTATTACCTTTCCCTTATATTTGATAGTCTTCAGATTTCCTGTTCTACACTGTTTATCGATGAGTAAGAACTGTAACTGAACTTTGAATCGATATTCAAATACACAACCGTTCTACATATTTTTTTGGCTGATCTCATTATTGATAATGAATCCTTCATTATGGTAGCAGCTGATCGTTTATTCTAAAAATTATGAGACCTTTAACAAGAAAGACATTTTAGACAGCAGAACTATTTAATTTATTGAATTATGAATTCAACAAAGCTATATGTCACTATGATATTAAAAGTCTTGTCAAGCATCTGTGTTAAGTGTTTTTTTTTTAATAGGAAACTTTATGTTCTACTTCAATATGCCAAATTCAAGAATGACTCAAAAACTAAAGTTGTCTGACTTCAACTGACAATTTCAACTGCTTTTTATGGAAGAAGTCTGTTATTTGCACCTCTAAGCCAAACAAAAACACCTGTTACATACATTCTGACACGAATGAAACAATCGTTATTGCTGTCAGTGATTGGTTTCATGAAATAATATACAAAGCTGAATGTTTTTTGTTGTGAAACTTTCATTATTCTTCTGAAAAACATCATCAGCACAAACTTCAGATAACGAAACACCATCACAATTATCCACATGAGCTAAAATTTTCTCCACCATCTCAAAATACAAAGCTGATTTCATCTAAAATACTTCAAATGTCTTTAGCTCATGATATTGATTTCTTTATGTTTTTAGATGCTCAGAGGTAATTTAAAATAAGATTATTCATGAGTCAAAATAGAGAATTTCATGTAATGTCATCATTACCGTTCTTTTGTTTTTATCAAAAATTGACAGCATCCTGTTTGTTGTGGATAATTCGGTAGAAAATAGACTGATTACTACTATTATGAACTTAAAAGAATTTTTTGAATCGTATATTAGTTGATTTCCTAGATCGGCATTTTAACAACTAATAGGAATCAATGATGCTGCCAATCGTGTATATATATTATAAATATTGAACAAAATATAGCGCGAAATCAAATGCCTGATTATTAAATCATGAGAATACAATATTTAAATAATCTGACAAAAAATATAGATTATTGTCAAATCAAATCATAATAATTAGATCATCTGTTAAAACAATAAACTCTCTTTGGAATTAAATAGTCTATTAAAACTCCATAGATTGCATATCTTTAATCTCTTTACCTGATACAATTTACAAACTTTTAAGGTTATGATATAACTTTGAAGAAAAAAATTTCCTTGATAATTTTTGTTACTAAATATGTAATCGACTTGATTCGATTTTCGAGCCCCAATATTTGATGATCGTCATTGAAATATCTGAAGTCAATTCACCATTACAGTTTAAAATATATCACAATCATAAGTAAATGCTAAGAAACTCTAACATCTATTGACAGTTGAACTAGAGGTGGAGTGATCATCTACCGATTCAAATGAACATTATTAACACTACATCACTAAATGAATAGTATAGTAAAATCCTCGGTAGCTAGTTTGAATTTTCGGAGTGGGAGTCATACTTATATGTCAAGAAATCTCGTAATTTTTTGTTTGAATATACGGCTGCATTGATAAGGAGTTTTTAACTGGAGAGATAAAGTTAAATGGCGATCTCTTGTTTTTATTGATCTACTGGTTTATTTAAATTCCAGATGAATACTTTATTCGAAACAGTAATTAATACTATTCGTAACAAATACTGTAGCTATCACACACAAGAACTTTACTTTATTACCTACTGAATTTTGCTCACAACATCATGGATAAAATATAGAAATTTGTAGATTTTATCTATTCCTTGTATAAGTATACAAATATTAATTTCATAAACCTGGTAAAAAAACAAATACTGAATCATTGCTGAAAGAAATAGCACCAGAAATAATCGTGTTTACAAAATATTCAAATAAGACAAATAACCGACTACATAAAAATTGTGGTTTTCTTCTAAATGAACTTAAATTTAAACGGTAGCTTCTCTTTGAATGTTTCAGTGTTTAACTAGAATTAAAAAAATATTTCAACTCACGTAGTCAGTAATTGTAATGTACATCCTTGGAAATTTTAGATGGGTTTATTATTCTAAGTGCGTTACTGGTTAGTACACGTTATACTTCATTTTAAATAAATGACATCTTTTTCCAAACTTTTTCCAAAGATATAAATGATTTGAATTTGAGGCTCAGATACACATAACGATTTCCGGAAATGCTGATCTCACAATTATTTTTGTTAATTGATAACTTACACGTTTTCTACCTATAAATATGTACACTCCAGCCTGAAATAAAGTAAAAAATTTCGAGGCATTTGTGAGACTGAAAAATTATTAAATAACTTTGAGAATTCCAATACCTGTAGATTTGTCAGTCTTCACATAGGAATAAACTTGCACATTTTTGTTTACAGTGAAAAGGATGTGTCATTCTAGGATTTATTCGATTTCTGCAACAGTGAGCCTAACAATTATTTGTTCAAACCAAATTTTTTCAAAACAATTTATGTGATTAATTAATGGATTAGTACATTTAAAGTAGAATATTGTTCATGATTTTGCAACAAGATCCTAATGAACTTGAATGTAATTTGGATTTTGTTTAACTAATTCGCATCAGACACTTCTTCATTGTTATTGCTGATTAAACTACCAATTTATATCTATCTATATTTTACCCCAGCAAATCAATTGCAAAATCAACGAATTAACTTTCGTACGAAAAGAAAAAATTCTTCTGATTAGATTTTTTTGTATAATCATTCCAAATTTTTAGTTTATCCCTTTCTTACGTCTCATTTTTTCTTGGTCGATTTTCTACAGACACTTATAGTCACTTGTATTTGCCTTCTCGATTTAATTATCATCCTAAAAATATTCGACAAGAAGTGAGTTTTTTTTTAACCCATTTTTGTTTGATTTACTACACACAGTAGGAGGTCTACTATTCATCGAAAATATTGTTTGTTTTTTTCCAACTCACTTGCTATTAGATGTAGCAATATAAATGAGTTGTAGATTTTTACTCAGTAAGGAAGTCAAAACCACTCATTAGGCGTAATCATTAAATAATATATTTTTTCTTCCTCTTTTCTAAAAATAGTTTACCGTAAGATAAATATATCTACAATTTCATTAGACTCGTATTTCATGTTGTCCAAACTAGTTCGTCTTTCTTTTATATATATATATATATATATATATATATATATATATATATGTTCTCAGATTTTTAAGGTCAGCACCAAAATAAATAGATTCAAATAGAAGTAATTATCTCTCAAATCGTTCGTTCAATGAGATTAGAATTTAGTTTTATTTTTTTTCGCTTAAGAAAACAGTCATTCATTCATTTTTTTAGTAAATCTAAGGTTAAAGGTTATACCAGTCAATGTATTCAATTGGTTTTCTAAACATGAGTAGATAAGTAAACTCTGTGGCACACCTAAAGGTCAGTAAAGTTTGGTGAGGCATGCCGTTCTATTAAAAAAAAACGCTCACCTTAAAAAAAAGTTTATTCATTATTTGATGATTTTATCTCTTCTTTTTTCTCTTTAAATCAGATCGAGGAAATTGTGAAGAACGTGATGAAATCTCCAGTTCAACTTCGAGATAAATGCAGTCAATTATCACCGGGATTCTTATATTATGACGAAGTAAGCTTATGCAATGTATATCATAAAATGCAGTGTGACTAATACTTGCACTGAAATGTTCGTTTACTGTCAAATAATATTTTGTGATTAAATGCACGTATATTATGAATATGACAGTTTTTTTTGAAAGCGTATCACTTTCCAGTAGAACGAATGAGTAGTAGTTAGCTTTCGGTTTTCTTGTTTAGATTCATTATTTGAATAGGTTGATTGTGAATGAAAATTATACTAAAAACCTGTAATTTGATTACAGTATTTGCTTGTTATGATACGTTTGAAAAATAACTAACCATTAAAACAGTAGTTAACCACATTCGAATATTTTGAACTGTGTAAATCCGAGGTTAGTAGATGGATCGCTTCTTTAAGACTGATTAACTGGTGACTTTAAATTTTCAGCCGAATTCCAGATTTCTGATTCCTACTTAAGGTACAACAACTCAGGAACTCTGTTTACAGAGTAAGCTGAAAATCGAAATATTAACTTAATAAAATTGAATAGCAACTTGATTGAATTAATACAACAAAAACGACGAGACCAAATCCCTAAAAATCGGAAATTCTAATGGGAAGAATTAGCTTATGCACGTTCGACTTATTCCAGTGCATTTAGATATCTTAATTAAATTAATGTCAACATTCAGTAAACTTAATCAGAGTTTGAAAAAAGTGATGGACACATGTTTACCTTTGTGTACTCTTTTCATCAGTAAGCATTTATGATGAGTAAGGTAGCGTCTAACTTCAGAGTTTTGAATTTTTCTTTCAAAAATCTTCATGAAATTTTATCAGTACAAAGCGGAACTATAATAATGTGGTTGTTCTACTAAGTGGTTTTTGTCATTCCCAAGTTTGATATATATATATATATATATATATATATATATATATATATCAGTTTTCTTCACAAATTAACACCAAGTAAAAAGAATTTTAGATTTAGGGATTATGAGGAATTATTTTAGTCCTAATTTAGCACATTCCAACAACTGTTCTATCAATCATGTGATCACTTATTACTAGTCTTGAGAATAACTAGTGAATCTAATGCAAACAGACTTTAACTCAAGGGTGTAACAGCTGTCACCGACATCATATAATGTTCATTCATATCCATTATGTAGTGTGTAGATTTTTTGCTCCGAACCTTTGGATCTCAGTCTAATGGAATGATCTCAGCAATGATGGTGAACATTCTGTTTGACAGAAACTACTGAAAAGTCTATTTCTAGGAAGCAACAATTCTATACTGCTTCTTCATTTCCATCAGTTTTCAACAAGGGTTATTCTATGTTAGTTAATCTGCTTACTTCATTTATCTATTGATGTTTATAGTCATTTAACTTGAGTGACGAGACGTTTTGTCTCATTAATTTTTATCTGACGGAGTAACGCTTACCGTCTACGGAAACTTAGGTGATAACCAAACTAATCAATACAGTCCCATAGAATAAAAGTGATACAATTTGAGCAACACATAAAATGCTGAACTTCTAAAATTAGAACAAAAACTAAAACCATAAGTCATTAGGATTTATTTTAGTTATTAAAAGTAAATTTGAGTATAATCTAGCAGGAATGCTCTATTTATTTAACTCCATTATTGTTGTTTGAAATATTTGAGTAATATGTTTTGCAGTCGTCTCATTGAAACTTATTCCTTCATTGATCTTTTGACAGTGTGAACAAGCTTGTGATTCAGACCGATTTTATGGTGACTGCATAAAAATGTGCGAGGTATGTACTTTAAATATATTCATATCTGTGATATTTGAAAATTTTTTATTCCTTTGAATGCTGTTTCCAACATTTGTTCATGATAATTTATTCCAATTTCATTTGGTCAACAGAATGTTCCATTTATAGGGTTTTTTTCCTCAGTAAATAAGCGATTATCGTTAATATTTCTATTTTTCCTCATATTCTATTTTAAACCAACTGATTTCATTTACGTTTTGAAAACTACATTTAAAATACTGAAATTTATTGATTTTTATAATTCTTCTTTACAATTACATGTTTCATCTTTCCTATTGTAAAGATTTAGTATGATGAATCATAGAATAATACAGGTATACATAGAGTGAGTATACCGTCTTTATAACATGCTATCCCAACCTTGATATTATTAACCATGAAAGAAAAAGCTCATTTGATGTTGTTGTTATGAACAAGCCAGCGACTGTTTTCCAACATCAGTTCTGACTGTAGTTGAATTCATAAACTATGAACTCAGTTGTATTAATAAAAGAGAACTGTTTGATTTCAGGGCCATTCATGAATAAGAAGCCTATTGAAGTGAATGTAGTAATTTCATTGTAAACAAGGAATCGAATCACAACAGGCATATCTTCATACTGGACGATGATTTCGCTTCGTCTTTATGAATTTCAATACTATTGTAATAATTGAGAGGACCGTTCCTTCAGAGGAAGAATAATTTTAGGTTGTTAAGACTGGAATGAATACTGCTTTCTTTTTTCTCGCCCACTATACACTGACTGTCGCCTTAGTAGAAATTGTAAATTAGTGTGGATTCTACGTAGCATTCCATTTCATATTATGAACCTTTGTGAAAATGAAAGTATTATTAAAACATTTAAGGTTTGATTAGTTAAGTGAATTAGTGATAATTATATCTACATGAATGATTTCACGCATAACATCTATTATGCAGCACTGCTAGTTGAGCTGGAACGAAACGCCACCACCATCATCACTAGGTAAGCTTGAAGCTATTACAAGTTCACCTTAGTCGATAAACAAGAACGAGACAATGAACCAGCGTCCAAGAAGGCTACCTTGATATCAGAACTGAAGAACAGAAGTCTTGATAAGCGTAGAAAGTATATTCTACAAATACCCAGCAAGCACAATACAATCAAGCACACAAATCTCGTTTATTTATGCATCATAGAAACGTACTTGGGACAGTTACGACAACAGCACACTAAAATACACTGCAGCCAATCACAGCCATGGATTTTCCTAATGGGAAATGAAATCTCAAGGTCAACTGATCAACCCATGCTGGCAAACGTGAAATCCAATATAAGGCATTTATGAAGCGAGTTCTGGGGATCTAACAGCCCAAACACCATCCACCTGAGCTACATATTTTCTCCATCGGCACTGCTGTCTATTATTCAATCTCCATATGGTATTTGTTCGTAATGAAATAAATTTGTCATACGAATTATCAAATTACATCGTTTACAAACTGGATTACTGAGAACACTTCCATAGAGAGGAAATAACACGGAATAAACTTACAAAACTGTGATTGACTTCAGTTTCAGTTCAGAAAATGAACAATTTCGCATCGTTTTTTTTTTTCAATTTGCCAAAAAGATATTTTCTATGAAAATGACCTTGAGGCACTTTTAGTCTGCTTAATTTTCAGTTAAATTAATGGATAAAATTCTTTAGAAAAAAGTAGAAAAACACACTAATCGTATCATAAATAAAGTGAACAAAAAGTGTAATCTGATAAACTCGTAATACATTAAATAGCTTTTTAATGTACACATAAAAAGGAACAAAAGTATACCCTGATAATCGTTAACTTAATATTAAAGAAAGCTTTCCATGAGAATAACCATTAATTATCATGGTCAACCTAGAAAAAAAACTTCATACTACTTGTGGGCAAGAAGTTATCTAAAAACCCTTTTATGTCATTATGCCATTCAGTAATTGAATTCTATAGTAGAAGCTCCAGTCAAATCATACCAGTTTATACAATATCATTCATTGTTACAATTTCACGCCATAGTATCAAACTATTTAAGAAGTAGGATTTCAGTTCTTGAAATATGATATAATTTCATTTTATTCGCTCTCTATTCTAGTCAAACAATTGAACATAATCTTGGATGAATGAAAAAATTGCTTCAGTCTATTTGGTGTATACTTGTCATTCTGATTTCACACATAATGGTTTTACATGGCAGTCATTTGAATATTGATCTGAAATGATTAGACGGTGTTATAAATTTTGTAATACGATAAACAGTTCAATACACTTGCAATTAAATGATATTTTCTCTTGTTTAGCCTGGTGATTCACCTAGTGGATGGTCATGTCTTACTGGTTGCCGATTCTTAGATGCAGCATTGAAGAAACGATCTGGTGATTGTCCTGAACAGATTGGGCTGGCGATTCATCGCATACCAAGTTTAGTATCTGTTAAAAATGATGTTCAGAATTTTCCGTCACATGAGTCTCGCGATTCATCACAGTTGGATTTAGATAAACACATCTCCTTAACTGAAAGTAATAGCGGTTTACGAACCAATATGCCAGAGAATTCTTGGTTTGCTCAGCATGGCAAAGAACTTAATGAAATAAACAGCTGTACAGTTGATGGTGAGTGCCCACAAAAGCAAGATAAATGCTGCCAGTCACAATGCAAACCAGCTGTATTTAATAAAGGTAATTTGATTTTGAAAAATTCCATTAAAATGATAACCTGGAAAATTATTTATGCACACCTTGAAGTTGTATTTCAGTTTTAAGGGTTTGAATATTCCTGATCACTGCAATTAAGTTTTCACACATGAGTTACAAATTGCCTTAAGATATGAAGTTTCGGCAACCTGAGGAAAATATATACTTCAAAAGATCAGTCAAAGTTATTGTACGTTTAAACATTTTGATAACAATAAAAAAAAACGATGAAATGTGATCTGAAACTACATTAGGACAGGTTGATCGTCGTTTCGAAAATGTATTTAATTCTCCTTTTTAGAAATAAGTAGAACTACGAAACGAAGGCCATATGGTTTTGTACATAAGTCAGCATAACTAATAACAATAGATCACTCTCAAAGTATTTATCAAAGTCACTGACATGAAATCTTGCTCTAAGTTTCATAATGATATTTAAACAAATAACATTCCTTTTTTTAGTTTGATACGTTTATCACGTTATTGCGAGACACGTAGAAGACTTGTTTTAGTGTAGCGCGTGTTATCAGCAGTCACCTAACAGCGTATCAGATCTAAAATTGCAACACACAGAGTTAGCCTAACACCTCACACCAAGAGAGAACACGAAGTACGGCCACGGCACTCTTTTTTATTTGAAAATTAAAATAAACGAGGTTTTCACAGAAAAAGGGTGGCTAGTGTACCAAAGTTTTATGAGTCATCCTGTAAGTTCAGAGAACTCAGGGCCTGTTCTTCAGCTTCCAAAGCGTTTATGTTTGATCGCCCTGAAATAGAAAGAAAACAGAACAGGTTAGCAATATCGTACATGGTGATTTTGACTCCGTTACATTAGAAACAATTAATGCCACTTTTATGTTTTGTACTTGATGTAACGCCAAACCACTGTACTGATGACACAGCGAACGTTAGACCCCTCCGTTCAAAAATAAGAAGACGGAAGACGTTGGAGAACGCTTATTAACAGAATCAAAAATGTACAATCAAACATGCGTATTTATACAATTATATAAATGCCGTTAAATATTTTGAACATGAATCAAATAGTTCATCATGAACATTAATCAAATAGTTCATCAATCCAATGTGCGTGGCTTTCTTCTCGATTGGCTCTCCCAACAGCCACTTTAAGATTATATCTGAAGCTCCATTTGTACATAGTAGTTTAGACAGAAATAAGAAAAATTTAATCAAAAACAATAAGCCTTAATTCATTTGCATAAGATACACAACGCATCCACCCAGAAGTAATTACAAGACGTTGATTAAATAGAGTTGGCGATTTTTTTTGGCTAGGAGTGTGATTTAATACATCCAACACTTATATAACTTTAACTGATTTGTAAACTTAATGTAAGCGCATTAAATCTGACTGAGTAAAATTACGAACAAATATTAAATTCAGAAAAATCAATTATATCAGTTGATGCATGTATATCTTGGTAAGACAAAATAAACTAAACTTGAATAGTTTTACGTTTCCAATTAAATGTTAATCAAATAACTGAGATTGGTGAGTATACCTTTATTATCATGTTTTAATTGTTAACAAAACTATGTATATTTTTGAGAGTTTTATACTCCATTCATTCAAATCGGCTTACAATAGTCGATATTTTATATGGTTGGTCTAAATGAGGATTAGAAATTTTAACATTGTTTTGTATTTATTGTAAAACTCAAGTTTTTAGTAAATTGAGTATACTGTTTACCTATTATTATGTTCTTAACTTTCACAGCAATCCTGCCACCAATTCCAACAATAAGGATTTTAGAAGAAAAACACCCACCATCGTTTCTTGTTTCTTGGGATAATAATGAAATGGGTGTCAGTAATCTTAGTCTGCCAACGGTGTACATACTGCAAGTTAAATCTTATTTTGGTCCGGAATATGATAGTCGTATGTCAAGTCCCTGGAAAACATTAGTTGTGGTGAGTGAATGTTTTTTTACAGTTGAATATTTTTAAAACGCGGTGAAAGGTATAGGTCACTGATATTATACGATTTTGAAAGAACCATGATACATCTTCCTAAATCTTCGCCTCTGGATGAACAAGAGCTCAAACTTTTGGGCATTTCCTGTTACATCTTTTAAAGACTAAAAATCCGTTTTCCTTAAAAATTACCGTTCCATTCACTATCAGATATTTTAAAATATTCAGTAAAACATTAGTAACTTTATTTT